>JAUTDX010007468.1:0-103807 GCA_030844895.1 Ambrosia x helenae | reverse complement strand
TTATTGAAAGATTTGCACACTTGTCTTTTTATAAGTGTGCATTATTGTGAAAAATGGTGGAAAGATTCCATAGTACAATAACCTAAGCAACTCTTTTACAGATACAACCCAACGGTAAATAAGCTTTTAATTTGTTGCTAATATCTTTTTTTTATGATTTAAGCCCCTGGTTTGTATAATGCATAAATAATACTCAACAAGTCCAGTTTTCTTTAAATATATGTGTGCTTATTCATGTTCCATAATTCATAAACTGAATTAATACAATTGTAACCTTATTTTTATTCTTATCTTGCATATAATTTTTCTTAGAACCCTCCACATCACGCCTTGAACAATGCTTAAGACCCCATGTAGTGGGGCGTGTGATAGTGGGGGAAAAAAATAGCGCCCCTGTACACCGAAACGGGGGGCTCCATTTTTTCCAAAATCAAGTTTGGCTATATAGATATAGCGCCTGATTACAAACTCCCCCACCAATCAGATGATGCCACATCAGATTCTCTCTCTCTCTCTTATTATTTTATTATTTTTTCACTTTAAAAGATATAATAAAATATTGATATATAAAGCCCCACCACTACAACCTTTTTTCACTTTATCTCTCCATGTTGACTCAGCTGCCACGTGGACCAATCAGAAAAGGGGGCTTTATATATAAAGCCCCCCACTACGCATGGTCTAAGTATAGTTTTTTTTTTTTACTTTCATTGTTAGAAATTCATGTAGTTTTGACTGAAATTAGTATCACTTGAAGTATTATGCTTTTTATGTATTCGGTTGTTTTTTTTTAATTGTTTAATGACATTTTTAAACTCCATGCTTATGCAGGTGGGTGACTTTGGGCTATCAAAAATCAAGGGAAACACTTTGGTTTCAGGAGGAAATAGGGGAGTCCTGCCTTGTATGGTGCCTGATTTATTGAATGTTGACACCAATAAAGTTTTTGAAAAGGCAAAAAATGCCCCTTTAGAGCTTCAATTGTGCATTTTGTATAACGCCCAACTTTTTTGTTTGTTTATTGATGCTGTATATGTTTTGTTTTATTTTGCAATGTAACAGGTTGATGTTTGCTCCTTTAAGACCGTGTTATGGGGGAGTCTTACTCGCGAGGAGCTGTATGCCAACATTAACTACGGTGCAATTTTAGGTGGGCTTTGTTTGATTTCTTCACTTTCTTGCATTTTTTTTAGTTTTTTTAATATATATAAGTTATTTAAATTTTCTAAATTTTTTTTATTTGCTTATGAAAAGATTGTCCTTCACGGAAATAACAAATCATTTATGTGTAATGCCTGCAGCCCACAAAAACCCATGCTCAAAAGCAATCCTAGATTGCATATTTACCTGTTGAACAAGGTATAGTTCATCATTTCTTAAATCCAAAGTATTATTATTATAATTGTTGTTATTGTTATTGTTATTTATATCTATGTTGTCAAAAGCGCGCGAGGCGCCCTCCTATGCGTTGAGGCGCCCTAAGTAGGTTGCGACTGGTGAGACGCGCCTTTCGTCTAATAAGTTGCAACTGAATCTAGGCCAAGTTACTGATACTTCTCCTCAAACATGAGTAAGTCAAGATTCCTTTGTTTATACAAGGTGGCCTGGTAAAAGGGCTCCATGAGTAATTGTTTTATAATGTTTGGATGAATAAATTTTGCTTCTGGTTGATTACTAGGGATCGGATTATGAGTTTCATACGAGCTGCAATGCTATGATTGTCCAAAGGTAATATATAATTAACTTTTACCCTTTTTGTAACCTAATGGAGTTGATACTATGACTTTTTGAACATGCTCTTGTCATTGCACGGGTATGTTTTTGTTTTTTGTTATTTTTCTTTAATCATATAAGTTGTTATACTTGTAATGGAGCTTTAATTCTGTTTTTTTTTTCCTTAGAGAAGAAGGTTAGTAAAGAGGTCAAAAGGCAATTTTGCTTATGTTTTTTTCTATCTACATAATATTTTGTCAATCAAACAAGCAACCTATTTATGTTTCATAGTTGATTTGAGTAGATAAAAATGGTACCATTATTATTAGAAAAAACTTGGGTGTTAAAAAGAGTAAGATAATAGTGTTTACCTAAGATTTGCCTGGATCATCATAATAAATTATCTAAAGCAGCCTGGTGGTATATAAATATTTTATCTCCAAAGGATCAAATGGGTTAACAATGTTTTGATACGTAAATTACCATATGGACCACATTTTTGTTTTGAATTGTTCAAATTGGTATTGTTATAAACTCAAAAAAAAACCCTGCCTTTTGGTATATTTTATCTCCAAAGGGTCAAACGGGTCAACTAACCAAATTAGCAAAAAAGAAACAGGTTTGGGGTTTTACATTCTCCCAAAGTGTATTTGTGAAACAAAATTTTTAATTATAACAATTAAACAATATTTTGGACAAAGCTAGGGGCTGGGTAGAGTGGGGTTGTAGGTCAAAAGAGTTGAAACATATAACTTTTAGTACGCAAGCTGATTTTGATATAAGCAACAATATGTTTCTTAGGTTTGATTTCTTGGTCAAATTTTCATTTGATTATTTCCAGGTAACTTTCTTGTAAGTAGAGAATTACCTCACTGTCTGATTTTCCTTGATTTTGTGCTTATAGCTTCTTTTCATTTTTGGGCTTTCACGCACATATTGTTGTTGCAACTGATAACTAATGATCGTTTGTGAGGTTGCTGTTGCATCTTGGTGGAATTTATCATATTTGAGATATAATGTTTGGACCATCAACCTACTGTTTTTTTTGCATGTTTACCCCTTTGACCCATTAAGCAAAAGTGGAGAGTCTGATGGGCCGAAACTTGAACCATTTGATACTCATTCAATAGCTATTAATGATATAAATTTAAACAGTTTGTATGTAAAGCT
Source organism: Ambrosia x helenae (assembly GCA_030844895.1). NCBI lineage: Eukaryota > Viridiplantae > Streptophyta > Magnoliopsida > Asterales > Asteraceae > Ambrosia > Ambrosia x helenae. The sequence goes on along the minus strand of JAUTDX010007468.1, from coordinate 100,924 downwards.
TTGACCTTGAAGTTTTGAGGGCAAATGACCATTATATTTCCTTGTGTTGACGTTTTTTTATCTATTGCCTGATGTGTTACAAGTAGAAATCAATTATCATGTCAACTTTACTTTTCACAGGTGCTAAGCAAAACGATTCTTTCCATTCAAGTTTCAACAAGTCCTAAAGACACTATATAATGCTAAGTTGTAGCATGTTCATAGCATGTCAACATGTATGTTGGTGCTAAAGTCTTCACTATTCTTTTAACTCTCCTAATGTGTATGCATTTGACTTTCAAATCCATTAGAATCCACATCTTGTGTCTTTTTATTCATACACTGTCAATTTGCACACACAAAAATTAACTACACTTTCTGGACATGTTGATGTGGCACGAGTTTAAAAATCCGATGTAGTCAAAGCTCTTATATATTAACTTATCATGTTTTTGCTACCGATAATACAACTATTAGAAACTTTTATAACATGAAGGCGTTTCTTATTTTTAAATTACAATGATTTTTGTCATAACCTTAAAGGTGTAAGAAAACGAGGGTTTCATGGTTACAAGGACACATAGACCACACCACTAACGCGACTTAGAAAACTACTACTCACGAGAGAATTGATAAACGAATAGAATTGTTGCCGTCGCGGCTTCGCGCGGGTTTTTTACTTAATAATTAAAAAGAGTGGAACGTTAATTACTTAATTTAGAGAGAGAAACCAAATGACCCCGTCAGCTGACTCATGTTTCCTGCTTTTTTTAGTTTAAAACCAAAACGAAAAAATAAAGATCACATGGAATGATGAGTCCAATGTATTGTCACAATATTGCATTTTATTCTATCATCTAATTTTTTTTTAATTGGTGAAAAACTATGTGGCAACCACCCTTGCGGGGCGCCATGCTCAAGAATCGACTACTCGACCTCCAGCAGTCCCCGCCTTCTCTCGATGCGCGGAAACCCGAGCCCCACCCGCCCGAAGGCACGACAGTGTTATAGAACTCGGTAAAACCTCGCCGCCCGTCAGATTCGAACCGGCGCCACCCGTATTCGATATTCACCCGGATACCAAACCATAAATGTTGGAAGTGAGGATCGAACCTTTGATCACATAGGTGAAACAAAAGCCACTCCACCACTATGAATGGATTCCATCATCTAATTATACTATTGCATTTTATCTCATTTTAGTTTTAAAATTTACACTTAGGGTTGCTCATTCTTTGTTAGTGTGTGGTTTTCATTCATCCCAATATCCCGTTTTACTAATTTTACATTTTATTACATATATTAGTCATTTAAGTGTTAGCTTCTTGGTTTTGCAGATTCATTTAGATGAAAAACATACATAATTGAACAAACCAATAGTCATACAAGCGTCTAAAGTAGCGTCTAAGGTTGTATTTACTAATGTTTTACATTTGGTATTAACATGGTTGTTATTTTATTTGGTATATTGTATGTGTTTTATTACAGGATAATGGTGATAATAGTGTTGAGATTATTTCTATGGTGCAATGTTTAGTCATACAAATCTGATTATTTCCTATGGTGCAATGTTTAGTCCATACAAATCTGATCGTCAATGTGAATATAGTGAACATGTAATATTAATATTAATATTTATTTCATCGTCTATTAACTTGTATAATAAATATTTTGAATTTTTTAAGGATCGGATGCATGCAATTAATAGGAAGGATCCAGGAGGCTTCTAAATGGAAATAGAGTCAAGTTATTGATCTAGATAGTTCTTATAAAAATGACAAAGAAGACGTATTTGATGATACTGCAGATTCAATTACTAAACTGGAAACTCCATTTAAGATATTTCGGGTGTCAATTCAGAAGCGCAACATATTTCATGCGGTTTTATATTATATGTTTCTTTAAAATTTGTGTTATTTTTAGTATCGTATTTTATTTTGTTCATTCCAGTAACTTTTCATTTAATTTAGTCGGTTATGATATGATTTTTCTTAATTTTAATTATTCATGTTGACTTTGCAAATCAATAACAAGAAAATAAAAATATATGTGTCCGCTGAAAATGTTAAAGATGGATTGGAAGCAAGAATTTGTTCTAGATTTTTATTATAAACTCATCCATCCTCCAAAAGATGTAATAATCAAACATGATGATATTTACATGAAATTCAAGGATCACTCTTGATGCTGAACGGTGGGACATACAATATAGAAAAGATCATGTAGATTTAGAAGGCGTATGGACTAAATTGATCTCATGATTCAAGCAGATCACGCTTGAGATTTTAGTTGTCAACCTTTATGTTTATTAGTACTTAGTTTTCATTTCATGTGTTACTTTATTTTATCAAATGTTTCTTGAAGTAGTTTATATCTTGAATGTTAATCTTTGTAGTTACTAGACATGTGTAACGCTTATGTTGTATATCCAGCGCAATGATGGTACAACAAATATTATACGAATTTGAAATAAATACTGCAATGCAAAGTGTCACTCCCGCGCATTCGCGCGGGTTTCATACTAGTTACAAAAAAAAAATTGGTTGATGTTTTACCTTTTAAAAATATTTACAATATATATTATATATATATTATATATATATGGTATTATATATATATATATATAGGTAGAGGATCCGGTAGGAAAATAGTTTTGTGTAGGAAGTGTAGGAAGTGTTTTCAACCGTTGGATCAAATCTTAATAAATCTTTAGATGAAGGGCATGATAGACTTTTTATCATATCCATTAATTATCATATCCCTTTAATTTAGCATCTGTATTCTGGATTTTTATGAAAGATTATCATCCTAATATAACTAATTCTTCCTCATTTTCATAACAATCATAAGATAATCAATCTATACAACAGTTCTTCGATTTTCCTAATTGTCAGATATATAGTTCTTCCTTATTTTCGATTCTTCAAGTCATGGCAGAAGTTTCAGAAGATCTTTCGAGTGGTAAGTGTTTTCTTTTTACTTCAGTTCGTTTTCTTTCGATGTTTAAAATATGTGTTCAGTGATTTTATTGTTAATAAATATGTGTTTTTCGAAAATTTTACAAAATGAAGTGTTATTGATCTGTGTTTTTATTGTGTTTGAGATTATTTTTTTTTAATATGTATACAAACTGAGAATCAAGTTTTTGAAATGGGTCGCTCATAATGGTGTTTAAAATGTGTAAATGTTATTGGGATTGATTATTAATTGTATGTGGATAGTTATGCGTCAACTGAAGAATTGATTGATTAAATATTAAAGAGTGTTTTTTGATGAATGTATTTAGTACTTTTAGTTCTTATGTTGGTTTTTGTGAATTTTCAAATGTGTGTTTAAAGTTCTGGATAGTACCAGTGGTGTTTTTAACCTGCACATAAAAGTAATGTTTTTGTTCAAGATACGAAGCTGTAGTGTTTTATATAATACTATACATGTAGGCATATGTTGAGTTTATGGTACACATGCAATGTTTGTTTGTTGTTAACAGCAAATGAATGGTGTTTTATTTTTGAACATACACATGCAATCTGGTATTGTTTTTAAAATACAGATTTACAATGACTGAATTTGTTATTCGTTAGTGTAGTGTTTTAAGTATGTTTTTGTAATTTAAAAAAGTGGTGTTATAATAGTTTAAGTACGAATCATTCCCCCTTTTTTTTACAGATCCATCAATTCACATTCCTGAAGTAGACCAATCTATTATTCCACAGCTTGGAATGAAGTTTTCGACAGTCGAGGAGGGTTATAATTTTTATAAGAAGTATGCTGATGCAAGTGGTTTTACAATTAGAAGTGCTACCGTAGTTAAAAAGGGTGAAATCATTCAAACCAAGTACTTTTTATGCTCTAAGGAGGGTTTTAAAAAACCGAAGCCGTTTGATTCAGCTAACGAGGATTCTTCATCTAAAGTTGGTAAGAGAGCACCATCTATAAGGGTAGGATGTCGGGCATGCATTCGTATAAGGTTGGACAAAGATAAGCGGCAGTATGAAGTATATTTTTTTAATGCTCAGCATAATCATTCTTTCGTCGAAGAAGATGATTGGCACTTGCTACCATCTAATAGAGGATTGACATACCAACAAGAGGAGGCAATAAGTTCGTTGGCAGAAATAAACATCGGGCCGGTTAGGGCTTTCAATATAATGAGGTCATTGTACGGTGGTTTTAACAAAGTTGGTGCCACCAAAACCGATTTTAAAAACTTTAGGAGGGATTTAAACAAATATGTTGGCCAGAATGATGCAGATATGTTAATAAAACGGCTTAACAGAAAGAAAGAATATTTACCTAACTTTTCTTTTGATTTCTTTGTTAATGAAAAGGGTGAGTTAGCCGGTGCCTTCTGGGCTGACGAACAAGCAAAGAGGAACTTTTTTTTTTTTGGTGATGTTGTATCTTTTGACGCAACATATAGGCGAAACAAGTAAGTTAAACATATTTGATTTTGTATATGTTTACCATGTAAATAGTGTTTCAGTCAAAAGCAGTGTTTTTTATTAGAACTGAACCAATATATTACCAGTAGTGTTTTTTAAGTTGCTCATATAATTAATGTTTTAAGCAATATACGAATCAGTAGTATTTTTTTATATACAGTTGTACATGTAGGCATATGTTGATTGTATGGTACAAATGCAATGTGTGTTTTAGTTTAATAGAAAATTGAAAAATGTATGCGGCATGCACTGTTTTTTATTTGATATATGAACTTGAAAGACGTGTTTTACTTATATATTGTGGATTTATATTTTTTTCCAGGTACAAAATGATGTTTGTTCCGTTTACTGGGGTTGATAACCATAATAGGAATGTCACGCTTGGTGCAGCAATTATTGGTAACGAGACCGCTGATACTTACAAGTGGTTGTTAGGTGTGTCTAAGAAAGCTTTCGGCAGCGCACCACCTGTCATTGTCACTGATCAGGACCCGGCCATGAAGAAGGCAATCGAAGAAACATGCCCCGATAGCAGACATAGGTTATGTACGTGGCACATTATGGATAAGCTTGCGGTGAAGGTATGATATTTATTCATAGTAGTGTCGTAACGTAACCTTTTTTTTAATCAAATAAAAATAAATCTTGCTTAATTTTTTTTTTCAGGTTGGGGCTGTTTTATGCAATACCACTGATTTTAAGCAACGACTGTGTTTTATCTGCTGGAATGACACCATTTTACCAGAAGAGTTTGAGAGTAAATGGGCTGAGATTTTAAATGATTTTGGTCTAACGGATCATGATTGGTTGAATTCTATATATAAAGTTAGAGAGTCGTGGGTCCCGGCTTATTTCCGGAATGAGAAGATGTCTGGCCTCATGCGTACGTCATCTAGGTCCGAGAGTGAGAATCACTTTTTTGGCAAGTTCTGTAATCCTGGGTGCACACTTGTTGAGTTCCTTGGTCATTTCGATGCAGCTATAGAAGCGCAAAGGCATGAACATCGAAAAAATGACCATGACACACGAAACACTATTCCTGACATTTGGAGCGACTACCCATTAGAGAGACAGGCTTATCGTATATATACTCGTACGCTTTTTTTTGATGTTCAGCTTGAAATCCAAGATGCAATACATAGTTGTACTCAACAACGATTTGTGGAACCGGAAGAACCTGGTGGTTTTATGAAGTTTTATGTCAAGGATTGGACGCAGCTCACAACAAGATTGTATGAGGTTAGTCAACGTGTTATATTTTTTTTAAACAACAGGCTATGATACTTTATTATATTATTTTATACTAATTAAGCTTATGTTTTGGTTTTACTATGTTTCATGGGTTAAATGTTTTTTTATAGGTCATGCTTCGGAAAGAGGACATGAATATGTCTTGCAGTTGCCTACGATTTGAGCAGTTTGGGCTTTTATGCAGTCACATTTTTTGTGTTCTACGTGTAGGCGAAATTAGGGAGTTCCCAAAAAACTACATTTTACCTCGGTGGACAAGGGAGGCGGTACCTAATACAGCGCCCGGTGAATCTTTTTTACATGATAGCACAATGAAAAGGAGTGAAGATGTTAACCGTGTTATCCGTGAGATTACTTATACCACGGAGACGTATATTAACAAGGTTGTAGAACAGTTTGAGACGTTATGCAGTTTTCGAGATCACATTAAAGAGTTCATGCCAAAGGCGATTGAAGCTAATATTAATGCACCACGAAAGAGCCGCCGAGACAGGTTTGCAGAGTTATGTGGTGAAACTCCAGAATCTAATATAGTTGTTCGAGTCCCAGTGGGTACAAGGTTTAAAGGGATGAGCAAACCAAAGCGTTTTCGGTCGAAGCGTGAGCAAGCCATTAGTCAAGGAGCAAAAAAACGAAGGCAGTGTCAAAATTGCATGGAATATGGTCACAACATTCGCACCTGTACCAACCTAAGAAGGTTGATAACGAGGATGATACTTATGGTGAAGAAGATCCAGGCGGGGATGTAGAGGCTGATGAAGATGAGGACGAGTAGTGTTTTAACACTGCCTAAAATAACTTCCACTTTGATTTTCCGTTTTTGTTTTTTTCCATGTTTCATGTTTTGCTACCTTCTTGATATTCTTTTGTTACTGTTTTTATTGTGATTTTAAGTGTTTTAATAAGTGTGTTGAAAATAAACTGATTTCCATGTTTTTTATGGCAATGTTTTGTTAACATGTCTGAATAAATAGTGTTTTATACGGATAAATAGTGTTTTATATCAACACGTAGTGTTTTTTTTATGTTTAATCGTAGTGTTCTATACGAGTAAGCAGTGTTTTTAATTGTTTGATACAAAACGAGATTTAGATGTCATACAGCCGTTTCTAAGTCTTACTAAAACAATTTTTATGGGAATGTTTTCTTTTACATGTAGGTGTAAATAGTGATTTTTTTACTAAAACAATCGTGGTGTTTTATATAAACACACAATATACCATTATCCAAGCGAATAGTAAGCCATGTAAGCGTTCACTTAATAAGTCAAATATCCAAGAAACACAATGTATCATCATCCAAAATATATTCGAGTCATAATCCAAAACATTAAAATATCCAAAAAACAAAATGTACCATCATCCAAAACATAATCGAGTCATAATCCAAATCATAAAGATAAACTAATATTGTTCCAAATCACAAAAGTAAAATCACTTTTTTCCCATTGACGGCCCCAATCTTTCCTGTATTCGATCAAACGCGGTCTTCTCCCATTCTCTCCTAGTAGCATCTGGTAACCGGTAATATTCATCCACACCTGCCTCAACATTCGGTCTGCATAAATTGATATCACTTAGTAGAATCTTTGCACATACTTCCTCCTTAGTGCATTAAGTTGTCTTTTTTGGGTCCCCAACAATTCACCTGCTTTGTTGCACTCATTAGAAAAGCCGCAAACCCACTCCCTAACTGACGTACCCTTGTAGGTCTCCATGTGTCTCATTACGAAAACACCACAGTCTACATCATTATGTTTCGTCTCCCACGTTATGTCCAATCGGTGCGGGATTGTTTGCTTAACCCAAGGTGCACTAGTGTGGCCCACTGATTTAAGGTAACCGGCGAAAGCTGCTGTCTGGTAAAAAAATAATGTGTTAATATAAACAAGTAGATAAAAGAAAATTCAAATAATAGGGGTACAATTGGGTACGAATAAAAATATTTATTGTTACCATTTTTTCTGGCCAAAGTTTGTATCTCGCCTTGAAGCCACACGTTAGTTTCATGTTATCAATCACAATTGTGTCATGTGTCATGAGGTTAAAACACATGAGGTAGAAATGGTTCGACTGTATAATGGGCACGAAAATTAGATCGAACCCAAGGACAGTTTTGCTCTCCGTCCTTCCAAAACTGTTACCATGTTGTCCTCAAAGTGTTTTATCCTCACCCTGACTGGTCCATCATAATCCGCTTGTTCCTTGCCACAAAAACAATAGTGTTTTAAAACATACAAGCATAAAACATATGAAAAATAATAAAGCGAAACAATAGTGTGATACAAATATTGTTTTAAAACAGTAGTGTTTTAAAACAGAATTCATCGATATTGTTTTAAAACAGACTCGAACAAGTAGTGTTTATAAAACATACCAACATGTTAGGCGGGCAGAACAAGCATTTTGGTGACCCATCGCTTCTGTACTTTTCCTCATAATTCAACACCGCTGCCCAAGCGCTCAGTATCTCCACTTGAAGCCAATGTCCTGGCGCAACCGACTCAAATGCGCCCCTCATAATTGTTAGCATACTTGTTTTGAAGATAGGTTGCCTATGTTCATATGGACATGTTTGTCAAGTTAGGATACTGTTAAGCGAAGCTATATGTACATTACAAACGTACCAAGGGTCAGCCCAAGCCGCGAATACGTAGGTGCTCACGTGTGACTCGGCCAGCGCATAAATCGCTCCTAAGTCCACCTGTCTACAAACATACGGTGACCTCAAGGCTTCCGGTAGTTTTCTTTTTCGCACCGGCCTACCCCTCCTACTGACTTTCCCATCAACATTCACAACTGGTTCAATGACATCTGTTGTTTCAGGATCAGTATCAAACACCTTCGCAAGTGGTTCCGGTGTTTTTTGACCATATTTAGCCATGACTTCATCAGCATATTTGACCAACTGTGAATCACTTATCTCCCATTCTGTGGCGTCACCTAATAAAAGAAGTGTTTATTACAGAAATATCATTTGGATAAGTGATTCAAAATGTAAAAGTTATAAAATACAAAATATGTGTTGCTTACATGTTTCGTTGTTTGCATCTGTTCCCACGTTCATTTTTTCAGGAGCGTATTTTGATAACAAAAACGCCCATTTTTCAGTTTTTTCCTTAATCACCAAGCTATCTGGGTTTTTGCAAACCGCATCTGCCAATGTGTCATTGATCCGCGCCACATGATCCTCAAATTGACCAAAAAATATATCTAATAGCTCCCCAGTTATCTAATTTTTTTTTATGAAAAATAGATTCGCTTCAATAACCGTTTAATATTATACAACATTAATATAAAACACTTAATAAACAATTGAATAATGTGTGAATAAATCTTACAATGTCTTGTGGAACACCCGGTTGCTTCGAAATGGGCTGTGATACTATAGGTTGTGTATCAGCAAGAGAACCATATTCGCCTTCAGATCGGTAGTAGTTTTCTATATCCGTAGTGTCGTCAGGGACAAAGGCTCCAGCTACTCAAAACGGTTACAAAAAACATATCATAATATAAACAATGTTATATACAATGTTATTTGTATAATAAATTAAACATAAAACATGCCTTGTTCATCGCCAAATAGCGTTTCGCATTCGCTGTTGATCTTAGCCTTTCCCTTCGAGCCTCCAGCCGGTCCGCTACCTGCTAAAACAGTGTTATAAAACAGATGGCTGAAGCTTTATTGCAAATGTTTTTTATACAAAAATAAAATACCCAACATGCCTTGTTCATCGTCATCAGCTGTATCACTTTTGCCACTAATCTTAGCCTTTCCCTCAGATCCTCCAACCGGTCCACTACCTGTCAACAGTGTTTTATAACAGACTGAAATATATGGACAGTGTTTTTTAAGAATGTTATGCAAAAAACATACCTTCTTTATCGCAATAAACCGTAGCACATTCAACACTTCCCATTATCGCACTTTTTTGGAACATTTTACACTTTCACTGCTGCCCTTCTCGGGTTTACTAATGGTTGATTTCGACACCCTGTCATTCTTTTTTAACCTCTTTCTCTCTAATTTAACCGACAATTTTTCTAACATATCTTGATCGACATTCTCGATCACATACATACCCTCCTTGGATGTTGAAACATCTTGGTCATACGCATAAGCCACCTGAAATTTAAAAGCAACAGTGTTATGCATGTGTTTAATTTTTTTATACGTGTTATGCACTTTTTTATATATATAAGACATACCGCAAGTAATGCTAGAGGACCGTTGAAGTTGTTTTCACCGTCCCAATCCTTAGCACTCTTGTTCAAACACCTTATCACGTATTCACACCAGTTTAACCTTCTTACGTCAACACGCGGCTGAACAGACGAAAGGAACCCTATGTTCACACTGTTGTTATGTGTTATTAAACCCATAACTGTGTTGAACAAAATCAGAAAGTTTAATCTAAATTCAAACCCAGAATCATCCTCACAATTAGAACACTCCACCATGTAGTCCGCCAAATTCTTCGGTGAAATCCGTGTATCCTTCACAAACTGTCTCCTGAAACACTTAACAGCTGGGATATTTATCCTTGCACGTTTAACTTCAACCACCTCCTCATTACCGAGTGGTATACCCAATAGCTTTTGAACAAACTCCGGTGTAAACCTTATTGAATGGGTCGGCAGATGTAGCACGCTTCTTGAATGGTCATAATTTGATGCCAACCATTGACCCATCATACATGGTATTGTCTGCAACTTCCAATTCAGAATTGCACCAAATCCCATTTGTTTAACAGCCTCCCTTTGTCCGTTTCTCAAGGATTTCACTACATCTCGAATGTTACCTACATCAATTTTTTTTATGTCAGATTAAAAGTGTTTTTGATAACTGTTTATGTTTAACAGGGTTGTTTTAATGTATAATTTACCTGGTGAGCTCTTCAACTTAATTTTGTCCCCCGAATATTCCTTGTACACATACGGTTGATTAACTTCTTTCACCTTCTTTGATGTCTTCAAAGTCTGATTACGTGAGTTCCACTTAACCGCCTTTTCCTTTTTCTTCACATCTTTACGATCATCAACTTTGCTTTCTTATTGACACCTTTTTCTTCAAAATGTTGTGAATCCTTCCTTTTCCTCGAATCCTTTTTTTCAGACGATTGTGCAGTAAGTATCCCTAAAGTCAATGCCGGGCTCATAAAGTCGTCATCGGATCCTTGGATAAAAAGTTTACAAAACACTTTTCATTATTTTACATAAAACATAGATGAGACAAATAACGAAATATTTAACGTTTTAACATAATACCTTCTTCAACAACTTGTTCCCTTATCGTTTCCTTATGTTTTTTGCTACACTTTCGTGATGACTTTGTCTTCATGATCCGTTCACTCTTCAAATTTTTACTAACATCCACCTTCATGGGCTGCCCAACTAGCATTTGGAACAATGTTATAGATTCAAATCTTTTTTTTTTATTAAAAACAATTTACCCAAAATTGTTTGTTATGTACATATTACGAAACGGTATTTTTTTTCTTTTCAAATTCTATAGTACCAACCTTTATTTTTGGGAGTGTCCGTTTTCGTTTTTTCAACTTCGAATGGTACCTTTATTACACGAATTCCAACATCCATATTCATGTTACCTGATTTACGGAGCCTTTTGTCATGTACCGAAGCACGTCTCTCGTTTTGTTTTGTTTAGCTTCAGCTGCCGCCAAATCCCTAAGTTCCATATCTAAAAACAGAATAAAAAATAAGATATTAACCCGAAAAACACAACATATAGTGTTTCATCATTCAATTCAACACTTCAATCAAACATAAAAAAAAACAACAATCCGATAGAGTCTTATCAACACTATGTTAAAATCAAACACTATTAAACAACACTATTATTACACCAACAGCTTCAAAAAACATCAACTCAACATTATTAGAGAATCAAACATCAATCCAAAGTAGGTGTGGAATGGAGTATAGTAAAGGTGACTTTTTTAAAATCAAACACTATTAAAAAAACCAACAATGCTTCAAATTAAACATTTTCAAGATAAAAATCCAGCATTTTGTCAGATTATAAAACCAGATTCGAATATGAAAAACACCGTTTGAAGAATGTGCAGAAATTATCCCTAAAACACCAGTCATTGAACTACTAATTAACACAAAATAGTTTAACACAAAATAGTTTAAAACACTATTATAAAACAACAGTTAATGAATCGACTAGAACCCTATTTTAAAACCAATTCCCAAAACCAACAATTTCTTAAACATACTGAAAACATGTCTTCATAAAACACTATAAAAAAATTGAATAATAGAAGAAACTAAACAAAACACGGCGGAAGGTACCTGTGGGGGTTAATGTGGGGTGTGGTGGTGTCCAATCTCCTTGCATGTTACTCGGTTGTGTTTATGGCTCACGAATTAAAACACTGGGTGGGGTTTGTTCTTCTTTTTTGCTTCCTGAATGTAAAACACGACAAGATAATTATGATTTTTGAAGAAATCGGAAATAATGAAGAAGAAGCAACAACCGATAATTACCTGGTTTTATTGTAAAGAAGATGTAGGAGGAAACTTTTAATCAGATGAAGAAGGTGAGTTTAAGTGAGAGAGAGACAATTATAATCTTTTCAAATAATAGAAGATTGAGTAGAGAGAGAAACACACGTGATTTTAGGAACGGTTAAAGATTAATTAAAATAAAATGACTTTCATGCCCTCCTTTAAAACACTAGTTGGACAATCATACCCTTATGTATTAAATTATAATTATTATAATCTTAAGTAACCTAAACTTTTAATCTAAACCATTGATTTCTAGATCAAACGGTTGAAAACACTTCCTACACTTCCTACACAAAACTATTTTCCTACAGGAACCCTACCTATATATATATATATATAGGGGGAGGATAAATTGAAAACCCACTCGAGTTAAGAAAACTTTGAAAACCCTTGTAAAAACCATCAAATTTTTTTTTTTTTGAAAAAAATAACCTATGATGCAAGGAATAATAGACTTACATCACGATATCTTTTTCTTCCTCACACAAGGTAACATACATGTATTAAAGCGTTTTGGGCCAAAAAAATAAAAAAAAAACGCCGATTGGATATTTAAAAAAAAATAAACAAAATTTGCACTGTTACATATGTAACAACTGATGTTACATATGTAACAGAGCTGTTACATATGTAACAGCACAAACTTTGTTTATTTTTTTTCTAAATATTCTATCGGCGCTTTTTTTTATTTTTTTCCCAAAACGCTTTAATACATGTATGTTACCTTGTGTATTTTTTTCAAAAAGAATTATTAAATTTTAGATGGTTTTTACAAGAGTTTTCAGAGTTTTCTTAACTCAAGGGGGTTTTCAGTTTATAATTTCCCTATATATATATATATATATATTGTAACACCTCAAAACCATTCGTTTCGTCTAATTACGCCATTAGGCGTGATTAGCGAAATAATAAAACGAGACTCGATCAACAAGAACTTGGGTTATGTTCTATTATGAAAACAAGCTAATGAATGTTATTATCTATGTAACGGAAATAATATTAGAAGCTAGCTTGGTACATTAAGTTTTAATAGCAAAATGAACCGAGACTAAACTTGAGGGACCATAGTTGCCTAAATGATAAACTTGGTTTTATCATTATGAAATTTAAAAGAAAAAAAAATAACACACACACACACACACTTGGTGTGTCATGAAAATCATCAGGAGACAAGTCTCCTTTGCCTACAACCCTAATCAACAAGAACAAGCCCAATCAAGGCCAAAATCAAAGGGGTTCTTCTTGCATGAGCCCTAAAACGAATCACCCAAGTTTGATAAACGCAAAGGTAACTTTTATTTGCCTTAATTTAATGATTTATTCAAGCTTGAAGTGGGTAAAAATCTTGGTTGGTTACAAAACGTGAGATTATTAGTTGTTAGAGGTTTCTCTAGCTTTAGGGAGCATCAATCATACCTAAATTGCTTATGAATCACATTCTACATGTATGTTTGATTCTAGTCATATGGTTATGCTAATATGTGAAAATTGGGGTTTAACTTCTAGGTTGAAACCCTCTATGTTTAATGATTTAGTTAACTCTTAGGAGTTTTCTTAATGAGGAATTTAGGCTAAAAAGTCTAAATAAAATGATATGATGATTATTAGGTAGATGGGTATGTTTTGATAAACTTAAACTCATGAACATCAATTGAATTGGTGAGTGCACACCAAATGTTTGATAAAATGCTTGAATGAGGAAATAAATGTGTAAACATTTATGAACATGAATACTTGAAATGTGAGGTTGAGCTAGAGGTAAAATGAATACATGAATTCCATGGATAATGAAAGAAATCCATATAATGTATTCTAACAAAACAAGGTTTGACATGTCCCTAAGTTAAGTACAAGAACTAGGGATGCAAACGGGTCAAACAGATGCAAGCTCAATGCGCTTGGAAGCAAGAATGGATATGAGGTAAGTCTTACTTACACCAATGTACTATAACATAGCTTAATTGTTATAAACATTAGTTTTAAATCTTGAGTGTGAATTAAAGATAAACCCCAAGGGGTAGAATCTATTAAGTGGATCGCCATACAAAATGTGGTTTATGACCTTAATCGAGATAATGAGTTATAACCAAATGGAGAAATCCATCAAACAGGTCAACTAATAAAGATATGTGAGAAATGATGTTTTAATCCAAATTAAATCAATTGAATGGAGTCGTTAAGCATGATGTTAAATGGGTCAAGTATGTGTCACATGAACCATAGATAAAAACCTGGGTAACGTAGTATTATGAACTATGAGTCTAAACGGGTCAAATGGTGATGTCCTCACCATGTGAGTCCAACACTTGATGCTTGTATTCCAAGCATTAAGATTCATAACGTTCAACGGGTCAAATGGCAAGTTATTGCCATTTGAGTTCGAAGAAATTAATGTTGTCTATTTAGAAAGCATACAGGTAAATGCATTTGTGCGTGCATGCTCGATGTTAAGAATCATAGAGGATAAACACAAGGTATGGATATGGGTCAAGGCCACCCGGTAAGTCCGTAGTCAAATAAACGCCTTCGGGCGAAGCAACATAGGTGATAAAAGTACTCACATGAAGTGTGGGTGCCAATCAAGTAAGTTATTTCCATAACTGTGTCAAATGCGCGTTAATGCGCTTAGAATTGACTAAACAAGTGAAAACTTGAGAAAGGTTGAAACTCTAAGTCCGGAAGGACTTAGAGGTTCTTAAACAAGTCATTGAGTCAAAAACATTGGATTTGAAACAAGAAGTTTCGCCACGAATGGCTAAATTGAAAGATTTGATCATGAGGGGCATTTTAGGGATTTAAAAGATTAATAAAGGTTGATTCTAAGAATCTAAGTCATAATAACAAATTGGACAAACGCTTTTGTTGATCAAGTGTCTAACGACTTGACAACTCAAACGGTATGCAATTTAAGTGGTCCAAAAGTGCCTTGTTTGATTCAAGGCCTTAACGGGTCGATATGGGTAAAAATCAACATAAACACTTAAAACTTTGAATCGGGTCATAGCATCATAAACCGTACTATAATTTTAGTCAAACAAGGGTTTATTTAGTCGACAAGTCAATACTTAGGCTTCGGGAATCATCAAATGCGGTTGTGACATGATTCCCATGCTTAAAAATCACCAAACAATGATCAGAAGCTGTGCGCGCCGCTTATATAGAGCGCGCGGCCGCGCACAGAGACCTGCATGACAGCACGATCTTTAAAATTCCATATAAAATCATTTATATGCCTGGAAAGCTCGCGGAGCATAGAACAATTCTCATTTTAAAGTCGAAGTCGGATTTTGGGTTTTAGAAGGGGTAAAAGCGATCCGAACAGCTGTTGCGCATAAGTTGCAACAGTTTGTTCTCCTAATAAAGGGCCGTTTGGCCTGGTTCGTTCCGTTTCGACGTGTAATGACTATCGTACTAGTTTAAATGTTTCATTTGACCACTCACTAACCATTCTTTGTGTAATGGTGCTAGGTAAACATGTGATGGAAGTCCCGGAGCAAGGATCAAGTCGCGATAAGAGCCGAACACACCCGATCACTCATTCAAGCTTCCGCACTAGAATCTAAGGAACTCCCATTAAAACGCAACATCTTAAAATATTTTTTAACTATTAAAATGTAAAAATTTGTGTGAATCAAACATGTATTTGATCTTAATGGGTTGACTTATAACAAATTTCAAAGTTTTAATCGGTAGTGGTTTTTAGTTAAGGCTATAACTCCTAAGATTAAGCAATAATCGCGTGATTACGGGTTAGGGTCTTACATACATATATATACATATATATGTGTGTGTGTGTGTGTGTGTATATATATATATATATATATATATAGGTAGAGGATCATGTAGGAAAATTAATTTGTGTGAGAAGTGTGAGAAGGATTAACAATTGATGTGTAGCCATCATGTTTTTGATTTTGGAATGATCTTTTGAGTTGTTTTGCCTTGAAAAACACTTAACACAACAATATACAAAAATTTAAAACACAATCTAATGTATTATAGTCATTAAATTTAAATAATAGATAAAACACCATAGTAATTACTTAAAACACTCTGCTTAAATGTTCTTGACATAGTGTTCTAAGTTTTAAGCTTAAAATACATTGTTTTCGGTTATTAATTGTTATGTTTGGTGTTTTTCTAATCAAAACAATCCAAAACATCATAAATACGTCCAAAAAATGATGCATACATATCAATTTTTAATCCTTCTTACACTTCTCACACAAACTAATTTTCCTATAGGAACCCTACCATATATATATATATATATATATATATATATATATATACATATATATATATACATATATATATATGGTAGGGTTCAAATAGGAACCACACCTTAAGTAGGAACCACTTTATAGCCATTGATCTCTAATGACATGATTGTAAATAATTAGATGATTAATTAATTGTTTATTTTAATGTAAGGATATTATGGACTTTTGGTCTTCCACAAAATTAGGTAGGTTATCATAACACATAATTTAAATTGATTACACCATAAATACCTCCTAAAAACCCTCTCCTTCTCTATTTACTGATTTAGGGATAATATTAAAAAAAAAATGGATCCTACAAAACTTAATTA
This sequence comes from Ambrosia x helenae, assembly GCA_030844895.1. Taxonomy (NCBI): domain Eukaryota; kingdom Viridiplantae; phylum Streptophyta; class Magnoliopsida; order Asterales; family Asteraceae; genus Ambrosia; species Ambrosia x helenae. Next base: position 84,119 of record JAUTDX010007468.1, on the reverse strand, counting down.
TCACGTCAAAAAAAAAATGATACGTTTTATTATTATCAAATGCCTATACACTAGTGTATATTATACGTTGGTGTATATTACGTAAAGAGAATGAGAGACATAACCGCTATAGGGATAAACAAAGCCAAATGCCTATACACAAGTGTATATATATTGGTGTATAATTTAGACACACATATATATTGGTTTTATACGTGTGTCCAAATTATCGGTTTCTTTTTTTTTTTTGTTAATGTGAACACATGTATATAATTTGGACAGACATATATAATGGTGTATATCTTTGTCGAAATGTAAATTATATACATCAGTGTACACCATAATAGATGTTGAGGCTTCTTCCTTTTTGTATATGAACGAAATATACATTGGCGTATATTCGTTTTTTTTTCAGCTTATCAATGATTATAATTTGGACACAAATATACATTGGTGTATATCTGGGCTGGAACCTATATGAAACTAAATACACCTATATCTTTATCGAAATGCAAGTTAAATACATTACTGTACACCATAATAGACGTTGAGGTTTCTTCCTTTTTGTATATGAACGAAATACATTGGTGTATATCTGCACTAGAACCTATATGAAACTGAATACACCTGTGTATACGATCAAACAAACCCTTTGCCCATTGACACGAATGTTTAATCGGTCGATAAAAACATAATATAACAAATTACTGTGATATTCCAATTAAAAAGAAAAAGAAAAGGTACACATGAATGAATTAAGAATTAAAAAGATGGAAAAGAAAAGAACTTATACATCTGGAGACAAAAATGAATTAAGAACTAAAAGTGGAAAAGAAAATAACTTATACATGTTTTTAGGGCAAAGATAGACCAACCCCATTCCTGTGATAAAGATTCATCGAAAAAAGTAATAAATAAAATAAATATTACCAAATATGGTAAAGAAATTTAGTCTCATGAAAGTGTTGGAACTTGGAACATACTTTGAGTCTTCTTAATGAACAATGATTCAACAGTTTCAGGACGCAAGAGATTGTGCCTATTGCATGTTTGATAACAGTGTCGTGTATATACTCTGAAATCTTATTTCCTCCATCAAGACCTTCTTCATAGTAGCCCTGATCGAAGTTTAAGTGAGTAAAAAAAAACTATTTAACAAAACTATTAATTATTTAAAAACAACCAGATATACATATATAGGCTAAGTATAGACAAGAAACCCAAAATTTTGAACAAACTCCCACAAACCCATCTAGTGGCTCACATTGCTCCACATCACCCATTAGTAGAAATATTATTTTATGTCTGGAAGGGTATATTAGTCATTTTCCTTTTCCCCCCATTTAATATTTTGAATCTTTTACTCTCCCTCCTATATAAAGACATACACTCTCTCTCTTCCACCATAATCACCAACCACTATCACCTCTCTTCCACCATAATAATCAGCCACTACCACCTCTCTTCCACCATAAACATCAGCCACCTCCACCTCCACCACCAACCACCAGCCACCATCGCAACACAAAAGGCTCTATAGTCGAAGTTACCTCAAACCAAGACGGGTTCATCAGAAATGGGTCGCTGGCAGATGGGTTTAACCCTCATCCCTGGTCATCACTGTCGTCGTCCCACCTCCGACCACTAGCCACCACCGTCGTCGTCCCTGTTTCCACACCCTCGTCCCTCGTCCTTGACCCGAAAACCTGACCCGACTCCTGCCCGTTGAATTAAAAGGGCTGACGACGGTGATGACCAGGGACGAGGATAATGTTTTGGCCGGAATCCATGGTGGTTAATGTGGTAGTGGTGGTGGAATAATGTTGATGCGTTTTAAAGATGGGTCTCTCTGTTCACGTAGCTTCCTTGCACCTTCCATTGAAGGTTCTTGTTATAAGACATTGACAACAGGGCTTCATGTAAGTTTAATTAAATGAACCACGTTTTCATTTTGTGTCATGCTATTGGACTGACATTATGATATTGGGCTAAAATTTGATGAATTTGGGCTACAATTTTATAAAGAAACCGTTTTATACAAAACCCTAATTCTTTGTTCTTTTGTGGTTGTGATCTACTTTCATCACCAATTGAAATTGGTTTTGGTGCATCTCCTAAGCTCAGAGCAAGTTCCATCTTCTCTTTCTCTCTCTCTAAAAAATCTATAATGATATGATAAACATGAGACTTTTATAAAGGAAAGGGTATGGTGTGAGTATTTATGGAAAATGAGAGTTTCAAGAAAGACATCTTTCTTCAGAAGTTATGTTCAAAGTTATTTAATGTTTAAACAAAGGTGGTCTCGGCATAATCATTTGGTTTTGGTGATATATTGTTTTCTTTAAACCATAATACCTTAAAAGTTAAAATATATCTTCTTTTATCATCTTTGAAGTTGGCTCAGTAGTCATGGATAAAAAGTTATGTTCAAAGTTATTTTGAAAGGGGTTAGAAAACAATTAATGGTTAGAGTTTGAATTTGAGCTAATTAGTGTTTGGTAATAAGAAGTTGTTTGTGAGGGTTTTGAAAATGTATGTTTGCATCTGTTTCGTATGTAACACCACAACTAATCATCTTTACACGTAGGTAGCATACGTTAACACGTAGGTTTACATATTAATTAACCTTCTTTATATGTTATTATTATTAATATGTTTTTTAATCAAAATTGGTGAATTTTAGTGTCTCTTAACGTATGCAACAATATGTCTGAGTTATTTTTTTTTTACCAGTAAGTGCATGAATGTATGAGTATTATAATGTGTGGAATGTATGTTTGCATCTGTTTCCTATATTTGCGTCTGTTTCGTATGTAACAGCAGAACTAAGTTGCGTATATAGGATATTAATTAACTCTTTTAATATGTTATTATTATTAATATGTTTTTTTTAATCAAAATTGGTGAATTTTAGTGTCTCTTAACATATGCAACAATATGTCTGATTTGTGTTTTACCAGTATGTGCATGTTTGTATGAGTGTTATAATGTGTGGAATGTATGTTTGCATCTGTTTCCTATACTGCGCATGTTTCGTATGTAACAACAAAACTAAGTTGGTATAAATTAGTTATCGATTTTTTTACCAGATACAAAGGTTTGATTTTTTTGCATATTATAGAGGAAGAATTGGTAAAAAAAAACTCTTGAATGTAATGTCATTGATCATGATAACTAATTTGGTATAAATTAGTTTTTGTTTTTTTTTTTTGCGTTTGTTTCGTATGTAACAGCACCACTAAGTTGGTATAAATTGGTTTCTGTTTTTTTTACCACAAAGTTTTGATTTTTTAAGTTTGATAATCTTGATAACTAAATGTATAAAACAATGTTTTTTTGTATCAGTTTTGTATTTTTTTTTGTAATCCAGTTGGTTAACATACGTTAAGCGGGGGGGGGGGGGTGGGCTTTACATGTAAATTGATGATTTTTGTTTTATTTTTGCAGGTGAGCATATTTTTTGCATTAAAGATGAACATGATTATCAAGAATGAAGTGTAGACATTTTTTTTTTATTTATGATACTTTTTTAGCATTTGTTGATTTGTAATGACCGTTTTGTTTGTTTTTAGCATTTTGTAAGAAACAATTCTTGTCTACATTTGAATGTTTTTTGATCTATAAAGTTTTTAGCACTTTGTAATGACCGTTTTGTTTGTTTTTAGCACTTTGTAAGTAACAAAATGCCTATAAACATATCAATTCTCGTTACGTATGCAACAATTCTGGTGCTGGTACAATAAAACGAAAAAAAATATGGTCTAATAAAAAAAATAATAAATCAGCATTTTTTAAATAATATAAGCTGGTAACTCAGTTTTAACCTACGTAACACAACACATGTTACATATGTAACATGGGCATATGGCAGATTTAGGACAATGATCACAAAAGTATGAGAGAGATGATGTGACATGTGTCAGGTCAACTTGTCAGAGATGCTTTTTCAGAAAATGTCATTTGACCCTTTTGCTCTTTTTTTGTCATCTAGTCTATTAATTTAATTAAAAAACCATCAATTAAATGTGGACCATTGATCTAGTTTGATCAATGGTTGTAAGAGGGTTTAATGGGTTTCTTCAATTTATGTGGGTTTTTATTTAAACCTTCCCCTACATATATATATATATATATATATAATATATATATATATATATATATATATATATAAATATGAAACTGGGAAGAAGAATTCTTAAATGGAGAAGATAATTATTTCAAAAATAGGAGAAGATCATAGTAGCCCATGTACAACATATATACACCATTGTACAACATATATACACCCATGTACAACACATATACACCAATGTATAACATGAATATTGACCTGAACCATACTACCTTGATCTGCAGCTGATTTAATTTTTGAGTTTGATACGTCTGTGTATAAAAAAACCTCTTTAATAACATATAACAAAATGAGTAGGACTGAATACATCATGGTACATCAGTGTATAATAACATATATATAACCTTATAGACATAACAGCCATACAACTATACAGCTATCCAACAACAAACCATTCTATACACTTGTGTATAGGCATTTGGCTTTGTTAATCCTCATAGCCGTTATGTCTCTCATCCTCTTTACGTAATATACGCCAACATATAATATACACTAGTGTATATGCTTTTGATAATAATAACGCGTCTCCTTTTTTTTACGTGATAATCCTATTTAGGGTTTCGTCGCTTAACCTTTTATGTAATATACACCAACGTATATTCTCAAAAAATACATAGCCTCCATGTACTGCACATTCTCTGTAGGGTTTAGTCGCTTAACCTTTTGTATAACATACACAAATGTATATTATCACAATATACATAACCTCAATGTCCTGTACAATCAAGTTTGTTTAATGGAGATAAGTTTCAAAGATTCAGTATTCCTATATTGAAAGAAATCGTGCAATTGATAACCTAACATAACAAAATCATTACAAATACAATTCCAATTGATTATACATTTCGATCTAACAAAAACTAAAAAACCTAAAACATCTAAGCAATTGAAGATTAACAATAAGTAATAACAATTGATTAGTTTTACATACCTGTAAACGAATTTTTCATTTCCATTAGTGATGTCGAATGATGCTTTGTTACGTTTTGGTGTATCGATATTTATGAAAATTGAATATTTTGCGTTTACAATTATAGAGACTAACCAGGAATTAGGTTAATGAACAAAAGTCAAAAATACCCCTTGATTAAAATAAACAATTAATTAATATTCTAATTATTTACAATCTTGCCATTAGAGATCAATGGATATAAAGTGGTTCATATGGTTCCTACTTAAGCTATGGTTCCTATTTGAACCCTACCCTATATATATATATATATATATATATATATATATATATATATATATATATAGTATAAGGTTATATTGAAAACCCTTGTTATATGGTAAACTCTGGAAACTCTAATTTCTCGACTTTTTTATATGAAAATTTTAGGGTATGTAATATATATGATTTTAAAAAAATAAAAAAACCGTCTTCGGGTAACAAATGGTTAACACGTGTTAGTTTCGCTTAACATGTGTTAGTCAAAACTTTATTTTTTTTATAAAAAAAAAAATACTCGGCGCTTTTTTGATTTTTTGGCTCAAAATGCTTAAAATCATGTATATTACATGCCCTATTTTTTTCAAAAAAAAAATTGGGAAGTCAGCGTTTCCTGAGTTTACCATATAACAAGGGTTTCTACATTATCCTTTCCATATATATATATATATTATATATATATATATATATATATATATATATATATGATGGGATCATTTGAGAACTCTTTTGAGTTGTAAGAACCATGAGAACTCACTTTATAACTACACACATATTTTATTCAATAATGAATGTGTAATTGTAAATTAAACCATAAAAAATATTGAATAAAATATTAATTTACTTATATGGTTTACATAGGTGTGGTCGTTTCTTAACACTAGTGTAAACCGTCATAAAATATTTTTTTTCACTTTTTACGGCAAAGTTAGGCGTTTTACATCACTGTATAATTTTTTTTAAATTCACATTTTACGTCGGAGTTTTCGCGGTTCTCACAACTCGCCGAGTTCTCAAACGATCTGGATCCTATATATATATATATATATATAATGAGAACATGGTTGAGTTAGAAGAACAGTAGGAACTCACTTTATAACCACACACTTAATTTATTCAAAGAAGAATGTATGGTTGTAAATTAAAGTATAATAAAATATTGAATAGAAATTTAAAAAGTCAACATTGGTGTGCTGGTTTCTTTACACCAGTGTAAAACCATCGTAAATTTTTTTTTTCAATTTTTTTACGGCGGAGTTACCCGTTTTTCGTCAGTGTGTAAAACAAAATTTAAAATTCACATTTTACGTCGGAGTTCTCACGATTTTTTTTCAAAAAAAAAATTGGGAAGTCAGCGTTTCCTGAGTTTACCATATAACAAGGGTTTCTACATTATCCTTTCCATATATATATATATATATATATATGATGGGATCATTTGAGAACTCTTTTGAGTTGTAAGAACCATGAGAACTCACTTTATAACTACACACATATTTTATTCAATAATGAATGTGTAATTGTAAATTAAACCATAAAAAATATTGAATAAAATATTAATTTACTTATATGGTTTACATAGGTGTGGCCGTTTCTTAACACTAGTGTAAACCGTCATAAAATAATTTTTTTCACTTTTTACGGCAAAGTTTAGGCGTTTTACATCACTGTATAATTTTTTTTAAATTCACATTTTACGTCGGAGTTTTCGCGGTTCTCACAACTCGCCCGAGTTCTCAAACGATCTGGATCCTATATATATATATATATATATATATATATATATATATATATATATATACAGGGAAAGGGTAAAATGAGAACATGGTTGAGTTAGAAGAACAGTAGGAACTCACTTTATAACCACACACTTAATTTATTCAAAGAAGAATGTATGGTTGTAAATTAAAGTATAATAAAATATTGAATAGAAATTTAAAAAGTCAACATTGGTGTGCTGGTTTCTTTACACCAGTGTAAAACCATCGTAAATTTTTTTTTTCAATTTTTTTACGGCGGAGTTACCCGTTTTTTCGTCAGTGTGTAAAACAAAATTTAAAATTCACATTTTACGTCGGAGTTCTCACGGATCTTCCAACTCAACCTTGTTTTCATTTGAACATAATCTATATATATATATATATAGAGAGAGAGAGATAGGGAGTATACAAAGAAAAGCCTTTTTTTTAGAAAACTTAAAAAAAGCCATCTTGTGGCTCATATTAGGCCATATATATATAGGGTAAGGTTCTATAGAAAACCTCAAATATTTGAGAAAACTCAATAAACTCAACCACAACCATTGATCAAGCATGATTAATGGTTGTGGTTAATGGTCCCACCATTTGATTAAAATACACCTTCTCTCTCCACCTTTATTGATATTATATTAGGAAAATGGTAGATTTGTCAATTAATCCACCTTCTCTCTCCACCTTTTTTACCTTCTCTCCCCATCATTTCACATTCTCTCTCCACCTTTTTGCATTCTCTCTCCACCTTTCATTTCACCATCACTCCCTCTCCACCTTTTCCGCTCTCCACCCCCTTTCTTCTACTTTTCTCTCTATAATTTCTTTCACATATTAATTTAAAGATCCAAATTTATTAATAACGTATGCCACACGAGCCCTTTAACACATGTTACTTGGTCTCTTCAAACAAACTCATTTCACAGACATCACTAACACGTGTAATTGGTTCAAATAATTATCACGTTAATTTGGACTAGTATAACAACATAAAAGAACACATGTATATAAAAATTTATTGCAATCGACATTGAGTGTTACAAATTAATTTCATATAAATCTAAACAATTAAAAAGATGATACAAAACTATCATAAACTAACGAAAACACATGAAACTTAAAATTATGCTTCATTATTCAATAGTCGTCTTCGGCGTTATGCTTCTTCTTTATTAGGCATCTTCAGCTTCATGTTTCAATCCTTAGCACTCCATCTCTAGTCGATCCTTGTCTGGAGTAGCCGGCTTGAACTCCGGTGGTTGTTCATAGAACCTCCTACATTAATTATTTTTAATATGTGTTAGCATCACTAGAAAGTGTTAACTGGGTCAATTTGGGTGTTAATTGGACATATACTAACATGTGTTAACATCACTGACACATGTTAATTAAACCCTAACACGTGTTAGTTGGGCATATACTAACAGGTGTTAGCATCAGTGACACATGTTAATTGAACCCTAACATATGTCAACTGGAATAAATTCATCAGTAGGCACCATATACACCCTTTTTAGTATCACTAACACATGTTAATTGAACCCTAACACATGTCAATTGGATAGATTCATTAGTAGGCACCAATACAAACATGTGCTAGAATCACTAACATGTGTTAATTGAACCCTGACACATCAGTAAGCACCAATACAAATATTCAAAACCTTCACCAAAATCAAACCTTACTTTAATATATACAAATACATACATTTTTATGAAAAGATATAAACAGTCAAGTTATATTTGAAAAAAAAATTAGTGATATACCAAGTTATATTATGCAATAAAAACACATTACCCCAAGAAACAAAAAAAGTTAATTAAACTATTAGAAACAAATTAAAAGTATACCAAGAAAATAAAACCCATTTTATATTTAACACATGTGAATTAAACCCTAACACATGTTAATTGGGATAGATTCAGCTCCTAATTCAGAACTAACAGACCTTAAACAAAAAAATATGCAATAAAAACACATTTACCCAATTAAAAAAATATGATCTTTTAACATCCAATCTAACATAGACAAAAAACTAATAATAAAAAAATCAAAAAGGTTGACATAAGTTTTTTTTTCATTTAAGCATTTGATTAAATACTCACACTACACCATCATTCTTCATATTCACAGCATCATCATCTTCTTAACCCAAAAAACATCATCATCTTTAGAGCATCATCTCCTAACACAATAATATCATTATAAACACCAAAAAAATCCTAAACAAAAACCCATGTTTTCAACAAAACCCAAATTTTAACCTAATAATAAAATAATAATAATAATAATAATAATCTTGACAAGGAATGAACAGATAGATAGTGTGTTACCTCGTCTTCTTGTTTTCCATGCTTCACACTCCAATGTTCAAAACAAAAGTCAAACCAAAGATTTAGGGAGCAAACCACCATCAGACCCACCCTCAAACCACCATCGGACCCCCACCAAAACACCCACCTTCATCTGACCATCGAACCACCGTAGCCCCCTCCCCTCTATCCCTCACCCTGGTTACTAAAATCCTTCACATATCTGTTTCTTGTGCTTTCTAAAGAGAGATAGAGAGAGAGGGAGAGAGAGAGAGACGGGTGTGTGTGAACCTTCCTGTTCATCGACCACCGCCCATTGACTGTGACTGGATAGTGGTCGAAGGTGGTGGCAGGTGGTCGGTGGTTGTGGCTGGAGGTGGTGGTATGAGAGAATAAGAGAGAGGGAAGGTGGTGATGTTATGATAGAAGGAGAGAGAATGTGTTTATATAGGGTGGGGGAATTATTTAAAATTGAAAAAGGGGGAAATATAAAATGACCTAAATAACCTTTATAATATAATATGAGATGGGTGATGTGGCAAAATGTGGACCAAGTATCAAGTTTACTATGTTTTCTCATTTTAGAGCTATGGATACTTCCCCTATATACCTATATATATATATATTATATATATATATATATATATATATATTTAAATAATGAAAAGGGTAGGATGGTAATCTTGTATGATGACTCTCTCTTCTTTTTGACAATGATTGTTGTCTTTTCAAAACACTCAAAGCTTTTGAATCTCAATCTACCTCTCATTTCTTCTTCATTCACCACAAAATTCAAATCTATATATCTCTCTCGCACACACACACACACATATATATACACATCCATGAAGAAAAGGTTGGGCGATGCCTAACCACCACTCTACCAGATGCCACCACCCAAGAGAAGAAGAAGACAATAACCGGTGTAGGTAACGAGACAACGATGACCGACAACGGTGATGTGTGACAGGGGTTTGAACATCTCGATTGTGTCTTCATATATGTACACACAAATCTTTTTCAATCAAGATCCGGTGGTTGGAGATGGTGTTGAAGGTGTAGTGGTGATCGTAGCGACAATGGGCATGCCTCTAAAAATTCACATGTTTTTGTTCTTGAATATTTGACATTATATTGTAATTAATTTACTTACCATTTTTCAAGATTTATTGTTTTGTTGTCACTTTAAATAATATTTTTATTTTCATACACTAAAAATGTTGTTTTCATGAATGCCTATTGTCACACCCTCAAATTTCACTTGCGGTGTTTTACCGCGAGTCACGTGACATACCAAGATCCAAGTCAACGGTCATAATAAACGACAACTATATGATACGAAAAAAAACGTAATAAAAGTAAACCAAACAGTTTAAAAGTTAGACGACCAAAGTACAACAGAAGCAGTTATAAAAGTTTAGACAAAATTGCAGAAAACGTCCATTATGTTTACCCAAAATTGCAGGTTTAGTCCTTTAACTTTAAAAGTTGCAGGATACCTCCTTTATCGAAGTTTTTGTTGCAGGAAACATCCTTTAATGAACTTTTGGTTGCATAAAACGACCTTTACCACTAACGGTGTTAAATTCTGCTGTTAAGTTACCCTCACATGCCAAGCATGTGAGGGTATTTTTGTCAATTTGTATTTAAAGGACCTTTTCTGCAATTAAAACAAAAATAACAACATAACAATAAAGGAGGGACTAAACTTGTGAAAGTTTGGAAGTTTTTAAAACAAACTCATCCTCTCTCTCTTAGACTCGTTTTTCCGGCGATGGTCGCCGCCGGCGACCACACTCCAGCCAAGTACTCCGACGAGTAATATCGCAAATCAAGACCGTAAAAGCAAGAATCTTGAACAAAACAATATCCTAATCAAGAAATCAATCATTTCAATTCCAAATACGACTTTTGTTCTTCGATGTTGGCTTGTTTTCAAAATTTTAGTTTAGTTAATAATCAAACCGCACAGATAATCATAAAATCAGTCAACATACATAATGCCAAAACCATAAAAATTGAACCTTGAACAGACGAAAACATAAATCTTACAAAACCCATATCCTAGATCATTAGAATTGAAAGAACAAGCAAACCGCAAACGTTTGAAGCTTGGGAGATGAAAAAAATCAATGAAACATGGTGTTCTAAGGAGAGCCAATAGAAGGTCACCGTGATGGTGACCGGCTGCCGGAACCGCCGCCGCCGTCTCCCTCTTTCTTCTCCGGCGTCCTTGTCCTCTCCATCCCCAATAAGTTCCAAATAATAATCAACTGTCATCAGGCCTTATAACCTACCGATCGAACATGTTCTTTTCTCTGTATCGACAACTGGACAGAGAATGAGTTTTTTGAAGATGATGCCTGGAAAAACCGGAATAAGGATGTCGTCGGGAGGCCATAGTCGGGTGACCCGGGGTCCTCTTCCCGTCGCGTAGCTCTCTCTAACCGGAAGGAGATACTTGTTGAAGAACGAGATGAAGTGGTTTGTTGAAGATGATGCCTGGAAAAACCGAATAGCTTGTGGAAGATGTCGCGTAGCTCTCTCATCCGGCCACCATAGCTGCGTCGTCTCTGGTGATGGTTTTGGTCTTTAGCTTGTTAATGGTGTGGAAAATAATCAGAAGTTGAAGGAGGTAGACCAGAGTGCAGATAAGGAAGGGAGATTCATGGGAGATGAAGGAAGAAGATAGATGATTTAGTTTATTTGGAGAGATGGATCTTGATTGGAAAGTTACGAGAATTAATGAGAAGGATCGGTGTTGAATTATAAAGGAGTTAATAAAAAAATCAAAAATCAAGTTGCAAACTTTGACAAGTTTAGTCCCTCCTTTATTGTTATGTTGTTATTTTTGTTTTAATTGCAGAAAAGGTCCTTTAAATACAAATTGACGAAAATACCCTCACATGCATTGCATGTGAGGGGCATCTAACGACAATTTCAAACGGCGTTAGTGTAAATGATGTTTCCTGCAACAAAAACTTCGATAAAGGAGGTATCCTGCAACTTTTAAAGTTAAAGGACTAAACCTGCAATTTTGGGTAAACATAAAGGACGTTTTCTGCAATTTTGTCAAAAGTTTACAACCCAAAACATGTTCAAAAGATGCAGCTTAAACCTTCATGCATCAATGTTTGTGAAGTAGTTCAAAAATAATGTTTATGTTGAGGAAATGTAATAAAAGGATGTTGCGTGACTCTGTGCATCCTAGTCACGTGCAACTATCTTAGTGACCTGAGAAAACATACTATGTTAGTCAACACATACAGTGCTGTTAAGTTCATAGAGTTTTATGTTTATAAAAGTAAGTAAACGTTTGTAAACCAGACCCAACAGATCCTTACATCTATACTTAATGCTAACTAGATATCGTTATATGATACTAAAGTGTTATGAACCATTGTTGAACGTTAGTAATGCCTTAAATACCAGCCACCGGTCATCACCCGATGTTGTAAGTTAGATAGGACAAATATGCACCCGTCCGACCTCCAGTCGACCCGAGTGTGGTTACCGGGCCTAATAGATCTATTCACACTTTTCCTGCTGCTATGTATCTACATATTCATGGTTCAAAACTTAGGACTTAAGTGATGAAGTGTCGCTTAGTACCCATGTGATATAATGTAATAATGTGGTCTAAAGTAAGTAAAGTTCATTCTGCATGTTTCTCCCTTAACGGAAAACAGTAAAAGTGGGACTGTAAAACTCACCTTAGGTTGTGTCTTTAAGTAATAAAAACCAAACGTTTAATGATAGTCTTCAATTACTGAAAACCTATCACAAGACGCCTATAAGTGTTTGACCGATGATACGTTTGTCCAATAACCCTTGGTTGTCCAAAACAAGATTATTTGTGTTTGAAAAGAATGTTTGACGTTTGACACGACCACATAAGACTTGACATCCGTTGGTGACCCACAATATGAGTCTAATAGTCATATATGAGTTAATAGGTAACCTGTCACACCCCAACCCGGCTAAGGCTGACGTGTCACTCTTACAGATATCAAATCCAAAACCAATCCATAATATTAAAACGAAAAGATCCTAATTACCATTTATTACATTGTAGCACTAAATTAATGAATCATGATTTCCAACTTCTTTCAACGCTCGTCACTAAATCCCCGAACTTCCCAGATTTCCTGCGAAAAAAATAAGACAACACAACAAAAGAAAATACGGCTGAGCCAAAAATTGCCCAGTAACGGAGGAATCAACAGTACAAGTAACTTCAACGCAGCGGAAAAGCAAGACATAATAGAACCAAGACCGAAGTGACATACGAAAGGGAATACGAACACAAAACGAACTCTATTTCAAACCCAAAACCAAACTCATATCGAAACCATTGATGAACATAATCTGACACTTAACCTGATACTTGACCGGAACATAATCAACACATACCGAAGCATATAAGAACAATATCAGAAACTTATCAGAACAGATACATACATCAAACTACGTGACTATTCATAACAATAAATTAAGTCACGTCAAACGGAAGCACCCACGAGCCAAAACAAACTTACAAACTGGTACATAGCTAGCTAGTCCATGCACCTATGAGATGGTGAGCGTGGCGTACACCCATTATTCCAATCTCCACAAAACAAACTCAAACATATATCAGAAGTCAGAAATCAGAAACAGATCTAGGATATATCCATACGCCTCTAAGGGACCATGTTAGAGACGCCGTGATTTTGATTACGCACTGTCACGGAAAGTGTTCATGTCGCTGACGCCCCAACGACAAGTCAAAACAAACTGCTCGGGTGACAGAGTACAAAAGCTAAGGCCATGTAAATAATTACAGGCAAACTAAAAATGACAATAACTGGAACATGCAACCATGAGTACAAGTAAGAGGTATGACATGCTATGACACACTAACAACAAATTGACCAATACACCGACCCAAATAACGAACCAAATACAAACCAATGATACGTATAAGAGGATGAAAAACAGACTCTAAACATAGACGTAAGTCCGTACTACAAAGCAACGGATATAAATTTCATACTATGATGATACGACTAACGAACCCATACACATGGAAGGAAACAAAAGTTATACTATGATTAAAAGAAAAACAGAATCCGTACCTTATTAGCAAAGCAAGCAAAACCAACAAAACGTCCTCAACAATTAGGTAAGCCTCACAAATAAGAATGACAAGAATGGATTAGGAGGCAGAGCTGGATCGCGGACCCGAATCGTCCGGTTACGATTACTCAAGAACGATTGTCGTGGCTAGTTTATGGCGAATGATCGTGCAGCGGTACGTAGCTATCGAAATTCAAACTCAACAGAATACTATTATAGTCAAAAGCGATTGAGAAATGAGGCTGCAAGGGTTATAAATATCGGTGAAACAGGTTTATCATTCCATAATCTTCGGTTGATTCGTTTGACACCGATAAGGCTTTTGGAGTTTGAAATGTGTGTGATATGAATGAAGTAAAGTATACGTCAATTTGAAAGCAAAAGAAAGAATAAAATAGTTTTATTATTATCAAGGATTATCATCTTCTAAAGTAATCAGAGATATATTTTTTTTTTTTGGTCTATCATATATTATTTATATATTTTTTTTTAATATTATCATTTCAATTTTCGGGTATTACATAACCGTACATGAAAAAGCACGTAAATTTGCACATAACGGGTCATATCAGCATGTTACAGATGAAGGGGTCATAATAATAGGTGAAGGGTTCACATTTCATACGAAGGGTTCATGATAATAGGCGAAGGGATCAACATCTTCGGATAAGGGGTCACATACTAGGAGAAGGGGTGATGTTCCACACGAAGGGGTCACAAGTTAGGAGAAGGGGTCATCATTTAGGCGAAGGAGTTTCATTTAAGGCGAAGAGGTCTCATTTGGATGCAGAGGTGAGCCCTTCGCCCCTATGGGCAGGCGAATGGGTAATCCTTTCGCTCCCTACAGCAGTTGCAGCACTTTTGTCTTCTGAAACCCCTCGAATCGACCCGAAGCTTGCTCAAACGTAGGAGACCACTACCAACCCAATCCCTAGCCTATCTTTATCATGTTACATCACTTAGCATATAGATAAAACAAGTTTTGAGCGAATTTAGCAAGTTTTACCAATTTAGCAAATATTATGGAAACATTAAATCATGAATGTGTTCTTTACCATAAACAGCAAAATCCCCAATTAAAACACATAATTACGTTTACAATCATGTCTAATTCATTCCACAACTTCCTATCATGATTCTACACATAACCTAATCATCTTATCATCCATAACAATCACCAAAAGCATCAAAATTTCCAAAATAGCCCTAATGTTCATAAAACCTCATAATCCAAACAAACACAACCTAAACATGATTTTAAGATATCAATAATCATCATATCATCATCACAATAACATATAGCACAAAAGCCCTAATTTCTAGATCACCAACATCTTTGAAAACTTGGGTTTTTGTCATAAAACTCATTACATGGTTTAGATCTTGTTTAGAAAATTTTAAGAAATAATTTTGCTTATGAAAACACTTTGAAATCAGATCTGGACATTAAGGGTTTATGACAACAATGTTAAAATGAAAGGAAAAGATGTTGAATATAATACACACCTTAGATCTAAGCCTTGTTATGGATTTGTAGGTGTTTTTAGGTTAGAAATGGGTGATTTGTAGGCAAAAAGGTATTGGTCGAGAAAGAGCACTTGGGGGTGAGTTAGGGTTTGCAAATGGCTCATTGGCAGGCAAAGGGGTCCATCCCTTCGCCCCCTTTCGCCCCCGTCTCCCAACTTTGCATCCGAAACACGTGTAATCATATAATTTCACATAAACATGTATTCCTAAGTTACCAATGATCGCATAACACGTAATTATCAACAAGTTACCCATATTGCATTATTGTTTTACCAACGGACGGGATACGAGACCCGTGTGCGTGTGTTTACCCGAAGATCCTCCGAATCGCCAAACTTTAACTAATGCATGTGTAAAACCAACCCCCAGTAATTCCTCGAATCAGCAAACCGACTCAACTAACCCAGTTAAGTACGTTTAAAGAATGTTTTTCTAAGGTAGACTTATGCGTT
Organism: Ambrosia x helenae; assembly: GCA_030844895.1. NCBI lineage: Eukaryota > Viridiplantae > Streptophyta > Magnoliopsida > Asterales > Asteraceae > Ambrosia > Ambrosia x helenae. Next base: position 67,898 of record JAUTDX010007468.1, on the reverse strand, counting down.
TGATAAAAGTATTAACCTGAGTTTGTCGGGTGTCACACCTATATTCTCAGATCTAGAAAAGAATAAAAAAATTAATGAGTTCATAAATGCATCATTTCATTTTAGATATTGCAATTTTATGAATTATTGATGTGGTTTCATAAAACTATGCATAAATGCTGATTTTATAAGTATTCTAGCATGTATTTTTAAAATTGATGTCTCAATTATTTATACTTGTAATAATTCTATTGAATTGATGGTATATAATTAGTTTTGGGGGTTTTGTGTTAGTTTTTCTATTTTTTGTTTAGATTTGGGCGTCACATTTGATGGTAGATAGTTAGTTTGAAAATCGATAATTGTTATGGTATATGTTTCAAATTTTGTGTTGATTTAGATGTTATTCTATTTTTGTTTTTGTGTTGATGTAGTTGTTTTTCTGTTTTATATTTCACTAAAGATGACTTATTTCATATGTTAATACAAACGTTTTTTTGTTGCATACGAATACGTTTCATATGTAACACTAGTGTTATTTTTGTTGTACCCACGACTTTTAGGTATCAATTAATCTGTTTCATATGGTACAACGAGTGAGTTTTTGTTTTTCATATTAAATTCTTGATTTTTTTCAAGTTTCTATACTATCATAGATTGCTACACATTTTACCGTCGTAACATACAAAAAGTTTTTCGTATATTACATATCTAGTCAGGTTTCATTTTTACGTATGCAACTACTTAATAAAAAACCCTTGTTTTTAATAAAAGCTCTTGTTCTGACATTCTGCTATTTTTTTCATTTCTATATTGTCTATATTATTATTATTATTTCCAACAAACTGTAGTGTAGGTTGTTGGTAATTGTGCTTAATGTATTAATTATAATGTCATGAAAATGAATTAGAATGAGGGCTGTGAAAGATAATTTCATATGGTATAGTTTTAAACTTTATATTTTTTCAGGGTTTTTAGCTGAATTTTGTCTTTTGTAAAATTAACATATGAAACCGGTAAAGTGACAAATATGTTAACACGTGGTCTTGAATAGTTGTACGTTTTATTAGTTTTAATAAAGACAACCAGTTTCATATGTTAATTTTGCTGGTGTTGTTTTTTATTACAGCTTCACTCTAAATATGAATTAACTTATTTTCATATGTTACAAAGGTTGGATTTTGTCCTTCACTACATATGATCTGTTTTCATATGTTAACACAAATGTTTTTTTTTGTTTACATAAGAAAATGAAAAGGTGTTCTCTAGTGTGGACTCGACGGTTGTGAAGATAGTGACGGATATCAAGACTTTGGCTTTCCTTTGGTATAAACATAGGTTCAAAGATGACGTAGTGGATTGGGCTAGATGGTCTATATTTGATTTGATGTAATCGTTTTTTAATGTTATGGTTTTCGCTTGTTATCTCCGTCTTAGTGATAGTTTGCTTTTGGTGTTAATGAAATTCTCTCTTCAAAAAAAAAATGTAATGTTGGCAGTGTTTATATTATATCCCCAAATTATATATTAGTCAACTTGTTTAGTATGTTACAAAGGTGGATTTTTGACTTTCATATTGAAATATCAATCTTTACTCACTAATAACATAAGCTACACCTGCTATTTTCGAAACCAGTTACATATGTTAATCAAAACATAAGTCACGTTATCATGAATGAAAATGCATGCAACATTTATTTCATGTGTTACACCGGAACTATTTTGCATATGTTACACATCTTGGCAGTTATATGACATTCCCTGAAGGTTAAGTTTGATAGAATTGACAACTCAGCTACATACGTAAAATGTTCGAATATGGAATTGATCAATTTATTTTCTTTGTAAGTAAAGAGATATTTGTGTTAAAGATGAAGATGAGTATGAAGAATGAAACATAGTTAGATATTTTATGTTTCAAGAAATAAAACCTGATTAAAAAATAGACGTTAATGTAGTTTATTAAGTTTCGTTTGTTTTGGTATCATTTTTTCAATTGTTTAGATTGTATGAAAACACGTTGTTACATTCATTGTTAATTGCATTGAATTTGTATAAATTCATGATGCATTGAATCATTAGATACCCGACAAATTGAATTTGTATAAATATCTTACGGGTTACATATGTAACCACTAAATACCTGATGAATTAAATTATTAAAAAAATAAATATTCAATAATTTTCTAAATTAAAAAACTCTCACAAAAAATAAAGGGGTAAACTTGTAGAAAGAAAAATAAGAGAGAGAAGATATGTGAAAGAAAAAGGTGAAAAGAGAATTTTGGTGAAAGATAAAAAGTTAGAGAGAGAATGTTTATGTGACAAAGGTTGAAAGAGAGAGAGAGAGAGCGCTTGAAATGATTAAGAGAGAATGTGGGTTAAATTACCCCTTTACTCCAATAATAATATTTTAATCTTAAAGTCATTAGTTTAAACAACAATCATTGATTACACTTAATTAATGGTTCACATAGAGTTTCCAGGTTTTCTCAAATATATTTATAGGGTTAGGATAAAATGATAACTAGATTGAGTTGTGAGAACCATAGTAAGTCACTTTATAGCCACACATTTACTTAGTTGGATAATTGAGTTTTGGTTGTATTTAAACCATAATAAAATATTAAATAAAATACTATTTTTGTTACCCGGTGCACTCATTTTGTTACACAGGTGTAAGGACGACGTAAATATATTTTTTTTCGTTTTTTTATATTTCTTAGTTGGCCGTTTTTACATCAGTGTGTAAAAAAAAATTTAAAATTCGCATTTTACGTCGAAGTTCTTACGGTTTTCACAACTCAGCCTAGTTGTCATTAGAACCGAATCCTATATATATATATATATATATTAACGCAAACTACACCTATTCCCATAAGATAACACTTGTCTCTAGTGATCCTCCTAATCACTTAGGAGAGAGACACTGATGCAATATCAAATATTGTTGGGCTACAAACTTTTTTTGGTTTATACTTGTTTATCTAATTGTTAGTTTCATCTTCATTTTGTCCCGACAAATAAAGGTTTTGTTTAAATCGTTTCCATTTGTTATTATACGTAAACTACAATCTTACTAACTGTTGCGACAACAAACAAGAGTAGGTGATGGTTCACATGTCTTCGGGGTTTCAAGGCTTGAAATATTTGTAAGTGCATATTGTGGCTAACGCTTTCGGATTGTACAAAGATTGCCGAAGTTTTGAAGATATTGAAGTTTTGGAAGGCTCATTCGACCTTACGGGAGGTCGAATGAAGTTTATACTAGGGTTGAATGTAGTTTTGTTTGGTCGAATGAATGTTTAGTTTCTTATGGTTTTTGGTTCGAGCCCACAAAGGGTCGAACCAGTCCATTCGAACGATGAAGTGGTCGAATGTGATGTCTATATATATGTTGAAGTTGTTTTGCAACTCAACATTCGGTCATTTTGTCTAGAGAGTCTGTGTGTGTATTCTAAGGTGTGTCTAGAAAGTTATCTAAAGGTGTATTTTCATTAGTATTGATCATTGTAAGGATTATCACTTTTATATTAATGAAAATCGAATTGAAAATGGATCTTGACGTGTTCTGATCTTGATTATTATCATTTTGCATGTGAATTAGGGTTTCCGCAAATGATTTGCTTATACTTGTGTGATCTTTGTGGGTGGATGCGATGCATCAAGAGTTACAACAATTTCAGAAGTTAGGAGTCTGGACGTTAACAGATTTACCACCAGATAGAAAGAAGATTGGTACCAATTGGGTGTTTAAGTTCAAGAAAGATGATAGAGGAGTGATTGTACGGAACAAAACTCGATTGGTAGTACAAGGCTTTCGTCAAACGGAGGGAATTGACTACCATGAAGTCTATGCACCGGTCGCACGCATTGAAGCAATCCGAATGTTTCTTACGTATGCATCATATATGAAATTTAAGGTGTATCAAATGGACGTTAAGAGTGCTTTTCTCTACGTGTGGTAAAGGAAGAAGTTTATGTTGGGCAACCACCGGGTTTTGAGGATCCTATCCACCGGGATAAGGTTTACAAGCTAAACAAAGCGTTGTATGGTTTGCACCAAGCCCCGAGACAGTGGTACGAGGAGCTCAACACATATCTTCAATCCAAAGGATTCAAGAGAGTACTAGTTGACTGTACCCTGTTCACGAAACGAGCTAAGGGTGACTTGCTTCTAGTACAGATTTATGTTGATGATATTATTTTTGGATGTACTAATGAATCTTTATGCAAGGAATTTGAAAAGGTTAGGCAGAAGAAATTTGAGATGAGCTCTATGGGAGAAATGCAATTCTTTCTTGGATTGCAAGAGGATCAATTGCCGACGGGGATGAACAAAAATTGATTAGTGTTGATTGGTTTATTTTATTTATTAACCTGAACAATATGAAAGTCTCACAAAAAAGTTTAACTAATTACATTGTGTTATTATTAATGAGTTAATGACTAAAATCGTCCTTGAGGCTTGGCCAGTTTTGCTACATCAATCCAAAATCGAAACTCACATGGATCCTTATGTTTTACATTTTGTTTCCAAATTCGTTCCTGACGCTAAACCCAGTTAACTATTGTCGTTAACTCTGGAGGTATTTTTGTCTTTTTAGCTACCCCCTTTTTACATTTGGGTATTTTTGTCTTATGAGGGTATGAATGGCTCTGTTTAAATTGGGTTTTAAAAAGGGGGCAGCCAAAAAGACAAAAATACCCCCAGAGTTAACGGCGGTAGCTAACTGGCTTTAGAGTCAGGGGCGAATTTGGCAACAAAATGTAAAACAGAAGGACCCGGATGTAAAAAGTTTCGATTTTGGGATGATGTAGCAAATCTGGCCAATTTTGGCCATTAATTCATTTAAATATGTTATATAAAAAGGAATCACTAATGGAGCACATATTTATATGTTATTAACTAATTGAATTAAACAATATTGAAAAGGTTTATTAACTAACCGAATTAAACATTATTATAGTTATAGACTTGGTTTAAGTTCTTGTTAATTTTCATGGAGCACATATTTTCCATGGAGGGCGGGGCTTAACCATATTCCATCTAAAACTAATCATGCAAATCGTGGCGTGAATATGGGAGACATGTTATGCCCCCGGTGTGGGCTACGAGAGGAAACGGTTTGAACATATCATGTGGGATTATCTCTACCCTTAAACCCTACTTAGGGTAGAATCTAGAAAGATAGAATTTTCATTTTGGTTAATGATAGTTTGATTAGGTTATTACTTTGTTTTGTTAAAAAAAAAATATTACAACAATTAAATAAAAAAACATAAAAAAACTTTCAAAGAAGAAAAAATAAACCACTTCAAAACCCTAAAAAAACCCAAACCAAAACTCTTCCAACACAAATTCCAACATCCACCCACCCACCCAAATATCTAGACCCATCCCCATATTACAAAGCGTCTCGCTATGATCATAGTGGGAAGCTTAAAGTTGTTTTTTAGACTTTTAGCTAACCTTATACCATAACGTGACCTAAAGTACCTTGCTATAATCATAACGAGACACTTTTTAACGGGGTGAGAAAAGATCAAGCACTATCTCATATTCAAGGCCGGCCCTAGGGGTGGGCGAGCCGCACCCCCGGCCGAGGCCTGTTTTTTCGAGGGGCCTAAATATGGATTTTTTCTATTATACATTTTATATATAAATATAAAGACAAAAACTAGAATGAAAATATGGTTTGACCCAATGGTTGAGAGTGTTGTCTCCTTGTTTGTTGGTTTTGGGTTCAAGTCCCCTTCAACTACAATTTGGCCATTTTTCATTTTTTTTACTACTTTTCCACCTTGCTTTGGCTTTTATTATTTTTTTAAAAAAATTATCACATTATTATTAATAAATTTAGTTCCAAATTAACAAGTCATAATGATTTTAGAATTAATAAACTTTGAGAAAAAAATATTTTCCATAAAAGATTAAAATATTTATATTAATTTGTCATTGCATCACGTGTGGGCCCATAAACCTCTTCAACTTTTATTATATAAAATTTCGATTGTGGACATGCTACCTTTATATATTTTTTTTTTGGCTTTTTTGCCGTTTACTATAATGAGTACACATAAACTAACCGATTTCTCGCTCGTCGCAATGTGCGTGATTGACTTATTAGGGCGTAAGTGCCTTTTTTTTTTCTAATTCGTACCAGGCTACTTAAATCTTTAGGACCGGCTCCAATCATATTTCCCAACTTTTTCATTCCAAATCTATCAAGATCGCCAAAGGAGAAAAGGGGATCGGAGTGAATGCTTTGAAAAGAGCGTCATTGGCGGCGCTTAATACCCACACGCACACACAAACACAAACACACAAACACACACCTCCACATATTGAAACCAACCAACAAACAAACCCTAATAACAGATTTCATAACAACCTCATGATCAACAACAACAACTAATCATGGCCTTCATTCGCAGACACCTTTCCCTTCGTACTTCTCTCCTGGTATATACTTCTTTCCTCTCTTTCTACTTATTATTAATCTGTATATATATATATATATATATATATATATATATGCATTTGTTAACCAATGTATTGTTCCTTATGGTTTGCAGTTGGATCATTTTTCCACTTCTGGAATTCAAAACGGTACTTATTATTTTTTATCTACTCAATTTGATAGCCATATATGTGGTTTTGAGCATTTTGTGATGGAATTATGGGTCTGTGTGTTGTGATTTAGGGTTTGGGAGTGGACTCTGTTATAGCCAGAATGCAAGGATGTTATCTGAGCGTAGTATAGGGAAATTGCTTGAGGAAGAAAGCCTAGGCGATGTCGGTTGGGCGGAGTTTAACGATGAGGTAGCTAAAATTAGGGGAAAGTTTGATTTGGCTAAGAAGAGGTTTCTCGAGATTCCTGATGCGTTGGAGAGAATGCCGAAAATGAACCCCAAAGGTATACACGATTATACGCTCTTATAATATATGTATTTAGGCTACAGGGTGTGGGGGGCGTGGGATGTGAAGCCCTTCCATGCCACCTACACCACCCCGTATATAGCGTGGAAGGTGGCATGGGGCAGGTGGATAGTTGTGGTTGGTTATTGGGTTATGGATGATTATTGAATGGTTGTTTGATTAAAAAAACCCTTCACGCCACCACCACCCTGTGGCTTTTTGGGGGTTGACGTGGCTGCCACATGTCGCTCCATGCCCCCCCCCCCCCCCTCACCCCATGACCACACCATGTAGTCTTAGTTTGAGTTGAGTTGGTATAAAGTTTAATAAAGTTCGTTACTTGTGAATGTGAATTATAGGTATATATGTTAATAAGAATCTTAGATTGGATAGCATACAAGTTTACGGGTTTGACTATGACTATACGTTGGCGCATTACTCTCCTAGCTTACAAAACTTGATCTATGATCAGGCGAAACAACACTTAGTAAACGAGGTATGTCTTGACATTTGTTTGGATGCTATTAATTGAGTCATTTATGGCTTACTTGGTTACTTTAATGTTTGCTTTTCAGCTTAAGTATCCGGATAGTTGCTTGTCAACTAAATATGATCCGAGTTTTCCGATTAGAGGTTTGTATTATGACAAGTTAAAAGGGTGCCTGTTGAAGCTGGATTTCTTTGGATCAATTGAGCCAGATGGATGCTACTTTGGTCGGCGCAAGGTATGGTCATGCATTGCTATGATATAATTAAGAGTTGCATTATTATCACTTCAGTGTTTTATGTGTCATGCATAAATTGAAGTGTTTCTAATTATTGACATTGTTAGCTTGCATGACAACTTGTTGTTTTTAGAATTCTTTGTGTAATGTGTAGTCTGGAATATTACATTGATAATAATCTTATTATTGTTTTAATTGTTAGTCAAATGGATGTTACTATCATGCTAATGACATGATAAAGGCAAACAAAGACGAGGTTGGTATTTGGTAATGGCGTATCTACTCAACAGCCGACTGTTGAATATTTTTTTCTACAAGAGCTTTGAGTAAATGAGCAAAGAATAAATTAGGATGTTTCTAAGCTGTGTGGGTGGTGTAATTCATGAACATCATGCAAATGCATTAGTAGTCTTGGTGTATTGTGCATAACATGGCTCAGGATCAGGGTTATTTTAGAGAATTTATTGTAATGGGTCATTCATCATTTTACAAAACCACATCAGTTTAGTGTTTGAAAACTATTTTACTTTCCATCAGCTGATAGAAACTATAACTATGAAACTCAAGTGTAAAGCAATTGGTTTAACTTTGGCATTGTTATTCCCTAACTTATAGTTTCCAATAGTTTTGTTACTTGGTGTGACCTATATATTGTATTTCTTTGAAATCATTTATAGGAATATGAAAAAAAGCAAACAGACTAGAGTTCAGGACGAAGTGGTATATGATCATGCTCAATTTGACATTTTAAAATTATGTTTCCATCAATGTCTTTGTTGGAGATATATGGTTGTTTTACACAACAAAAATAGAACATCTTGTAGTTCTTGTATTTCTCCTTGATGAACCGATCATGATAACTTTACTTTGGGAATTGGTATGCCAAACAAGGTTTTGAACTATACTGTTACTAATAGAGTAGTGGATGCTAAAATATAGGATCTGAAGTCCGCAAAATTACTCAGCAGTCTTAGTAAAAATCGGTCCTTCGCCTACTGTGGATCAAGTAAATATTATCTTAATGCTTCACATTCCCATGCATGAATAGTCCATCATAGTTGATATGACGTGAAGTGAAACCAAATCTTTAACTTGTAATTAGTTGTAGAGAAGCTCATGAACAAGCTGATTATTGTCATTGACAGCTTACTCGAAAGGAAATTGAAGAGCTCTATGGAACAAGACATATTGGCCGTGATCAAGCACGAGAACTTGTCGGTTTGATGGATTTCTTTTGCTTTAGCGAGGTTCGTATTCTTATATTCACTTTAAATGACTTTTTTTTATCTATTTCTAAGGAACTGTTCGTGTTAAATTTTTTGGAACTCTCTCTCTTCCTATCATTGTCTCATTTTATATGTATGTGTTATGCCCAGCAGCTCATGCTATGGCATGACGTGACTTCCTTTATTGCTAAGCATGCTTTGATGCAAATACCTTTGTGTGTGTGTGCGTTGTTAGATTTTATTTGTATTAGGTTATTCACAACAGTTTACTCTATGGTATACCGTATACCATATATGTGTACTTTTTTTATAATTTGGTTATCCCTGTTTGTAGGTATGCCTTATTGCCGATATTGTGCAATTTTTTGTTGATGCCAAGCTGGAATTTGATGCTTCTTATGTATATCAAGATGTTCGTCGTGCAATTCAGCATGTTCACAAAAGTGGCTTGGTTCACAGAGGAATTCTTTCTGACCCCGACAAATACCTAGTTAAAAATGTGCGTTTTGTTTTAGTAAGTATATATTTATGTTATGAAACCCAACTGTAAGATGTCTCATAACTCATAACCCAAATATTTATGTTATTCTTTGGTCTTTATGCAGGGACAGTTTCTATCTTTTCTTAAAATGCTTAGGGAGAATGGGAAGAAACTTTTCTTGATGACTAATTCTCCGTATTATTTTGTCGATGGAGGGATGCGCTACATGTTGGAGGTTAACATATAAACATTATATAGAATCACCTTTTGTTAATAGCTGATCTTATCATAAGTTTCTAAATGGTGCTTTCTTCTTAATTAGGATTCTTTGGGTGGAGATTCTTGGAGGGAACTTTTTGAAGTCGTGATTGCAAAAGCAAATAAACCCGATTTTTACACATCTGAACATCCTTTTCGGTTAGTTTTCTTGTCTCTTTATCTCATTTCTTTGCATGCATGTCATCCATTGCCTTAAAAGTAGTTAGTTTTTCAAGAGTTTAATATAAAATTACACCCAGTTTAAGATCATACAAGAATCTTGATAAATTGATATTACTTCCATGACAATTTGCAGCTGCTATGATATAGAGAAAGACAACCTAGCCTTCCATAAAGTGGATAAATTTCTTCCAGATAAAGTTTACTACCATGGATGCCTCAAAAGCTTTTTACAAATTACCAAGTGGAATGGTCCAGAGGTATATTTCTTTAATTATAATCAGCATCTTATTTTTTATTTCTCAAGATTGAAGTTCTATTTTTTTAACTAACAAATATTTTTAGCGGTGCAGGTAATATACTTCGGAGATCACCTGTTCAGTGATCTGCGAGGGCCTTCGAAAGCTGGCTGGCGTACTGCTGCGATCATCCATGAATTAGAAGTATAATTTCTCTTACATGCTATTATTATCTATATTTTGACTTTTAAGAGTCAACCAAATTAGTTTTCAAGTCCACAATCAACAATGTTCATTGGTTTATTGTATGCTACAGCATGAGATAAAGATACAAAACGAAGATGGTTACCGTTTTGCACAGGTATCATTGGAATAAATACTCATGTATGTCACTTTTACCGATTATTATTGTTTATCTATTTATATTTCCATATACAGGCAAAGTTTCATATCATACAAGAACTCTTGGTAAACTGCATTCAACTGTATCCAGTAAACATGCATGTGATTCTTACAAGTCTCTGTTGAGTGAATTAAATGATGAGAGACAAAACGCACGGCGCACAATGAGAAATATGTTTAATGAATCATTCGGAGCAACATTCCTCACTGACACCGGCCAAGAATCAGCTTTTGCGTATCACATTCATCAGTATGCTGACGTGTATACGAGCAAGCCTGAAAACTTTATGTTTTATCAACCCGAAGCTTGGCTTTCATGTACCCTATGATGTTAAAATCATGCCACATCATTTAAAGGTATGATTTAAATCGTATTTTACTACCTAGCAGATCTTTTTATGTGTTGTCAAGAAATAAATTTTGGCATTTGCAGGTTTCATCAAGTTTGTTTGAGACTTGAATTCTGTGATTAAACATATAAAGATGGAGAAGAATAGGGGGATACAGAGAACAACATCGATGAAGGTGTAAGTTTTGCTCTGTACAGGTTCATTGATTTTCATGAGAAAACCATTCAGAAAACAAGCATTCTCACTATTAATTAGTCATTCATAAAACAGATGTTAATTTCATAACATCGATCAAATTTTGAATACAAAATGTATTCTTTTGTTCTTTTGATTCCATTGACATCTTATGTTGGTAGTTGCTTGAATGTAGGGGTGTTCATAAACTGTTGAAACCGATCGAACTGCCCATCTTGAAGCAAGTCGGCTGGTTTGAGATTAGAACAGTTTAGTTTTGACAATTTGACAGTTTGCTTCGGTTTCAAACTTAATGGAACCAGCTGTGCAAACTGAACCAACCAGTTAACTTTTATTATTTTTGGAATATGTTGTTATGTATATCCATTATAACCATAAACCAGCATTACCCATTTTAAAATTTTACTACAAACTAATGTCTTTGAAAAGAAAAAAAAAAACCCGTTTGTCAAACTGTGCCATTAAGCTGCCTGGTTTGCCAGGCCCAACCTAGTAGATATGGTTTGTCATTCTTTGGAACCGTAGTTGCCCATACTTTTCGTTAGAGCGGACACCGGTTCTGGTTAGTGTTTATACCTAGGTGCACAAACAGGCCTGTCTGACTAAAGGCTCCAAAAATCGTCGGTTGAGGGACTGAACCCTGTGTAGCTTGAAAAAGCTTGTTCCGATAGGAGCCCAAGCCCAAAAAGCCGATCTTTTGACATGAAAGTGTTAAAGTCTGTTATTATTAGGCGCCTAAAGGCCTAAAGAGCAGTTTGGCTAAAAGGTTCAAAAAAATTCTGGTTAATATAAAGCCCAAAAGTGCTTGCTCTTATTCTTATGAAGCCCAAAAGCCCTGTCTTTCTTTAAAGAAACAAAGTTATTATGTCGTTTTTTTGAAACAAAAGTAATTAAAGGAATATATTTAAATAATTCTAATTAGCAACTTGTTTTAGACTAAATTACAAGTTTTGTCCTTTAGGTATATACCTGATTGTAATGAGTGTCCTTTAACTTTAAAATTGATTAGTTTTGTCCTTTATGTTTTAAAATCTTGCATGTTATATCCTTTATGGCTAACTTGGTTAGTTTTCTTTGTTAAGCTTGGTCACATGACCTGCACGTGAGGGCATTTTAGTCCTTTCATGCCTTTTATTATAAATTTACATCAAAAAATATATAAAAATCCTGAAACACACCCCCTCTCTCTCTCTCTCTCTCTCTCCTCTCTCTCTCTCTCTCTCTCTCTCTCTCTCTCTCTCTTTCTCTCTTATCTTTTTGTTCAGTGAAGCACCGCCTTATTACCACCCTCCACCACTTGCCACCACAGCCACTGCCTGCTATTACCACCACCCATCACTATTGCCACCATCGTCTACTATCACCACCATCGCTCCACCTGCCACCACCACATCTGCTGCTACCCTAATTACCCCCAAATTAAACCTAAATTAGAAACCCTCAACCACCCATTGAATAAGATTGGTCAGATCTTCAAGTATCGAAAGATTTTGATTGTGGGAAAACAAAATCGTACAAACTGAAAGCTTGAGACATGATGAATGAAGATGATGAACAACTATCAGAGACGAAGTATAAACTTATATGTTCTTTGATTTTGTAACTTTGAAATTTGATTTTGTTGTTGTTATGTGAAACTAGTATGGGGTGGCAGTGGTGGTGATTTGGTCGGAGGTAGTGGAGAGGATGACGGTGGTTGTGTGCAGACGGTGATGATAATTAAGGTTTTCTGGGATGGGTTTTCAGGTTCAGGTGGTGGTGGTGGTAGGATTTGAGATGTCGCAGGTGGTTATATTGATGGTGGTGGTGGTTATGTTGATGGTGATGGTGGTGGTGGGTAGGGCTGCAAACGAACCGAACGAACACGAACAAAGCCTTGTTCGTGTTCGTTCATTAAGGAAATTATTTTGTTCACGAACAGTTCATGAACACTTATCGAACGAAATTTTTTGTTTGTGTTCGTTTGTTAAGAAAACACTCGTGTTCGTGTTCGTTTGTTAATTTTGTTCCTGAACGCACAAAAACACAAACGGACATATATTAACTTTCAAATAAGATCGAATTCACATACATTAAGACATTAACTAGATCCACTCAAAGTATAACCTAAATATCCAAACATGTGGAGGGTGTCGGCGCTGGAACATGGAAACATATACTAAGCAGGAGCGTGGATACTAAAAGTAGGGTTATTGATATCATATAGCTATATGATTATTTATTTACCTCACATAAATTATTTATTTAGTTATTATTTTGGTAAAATAAATAAAAAATAGAATATAAAAAATTATAGAAATTAAAAATCTTATTAAACTATCGAACACAAATGAACATAAACGAACATGTTACCGAACGTTCACGAACATAAATGAACAAACACGACATTATTCATGTTCGTCTGTTTAACTAAACGAACGAATTTTTTCGTTCATGTTCGTTCATTTATTAAATGAACGAACACAAACGAACTTCCCGCCGAAATTTTTTGTTTAACTAGTGGTGGGTTGTGTGTGTTTAGAGAGGGAGAGAGAGAGTGAGTGATCTGTAAATTGGGGAAGAAGGGTGATGATTTTACTGAAATACCCTTACGTGCAGGTCACGTGACCAAACTTAACGAAGAGAACTAACCGAGTTAGCCAAAAAGGATATAACATGCAAGATTTTAAAACATAAAGGACAAAACCAATCAATGTTAAAGTTAAAGGACATTCATTGCAATCGGGTATATACCTAAAGGACAAAACTTGTAATTCAGTCTATATTTTATTTAGGATAACTAGTATTTTCTCCCGCACTATGCGGCTGGAGTTTGGTTGGCGTGTCTTTATTCGTTATTGGTTTAGCTCATCAGAAACTATAAAAGCGATCACCGATAGCGTTTTTGATATTTCAAATATTGGGAACAGTAATGTTCGCCGACAACTACACTCACTGTAGCTTACTGCTTATAGTCAGTTAGTTTCATCACGGGCTATGTGGTATATGGACAGGTTGAGAGAATTAAATGGATGAATCACAATAATTATTTTTTATTTTTAAAAAAGAACAAAGCTTGGAGATGAATTTGTGAGCATGTGGCGAGAACTAAATAGATAAATCACTCTTGCGTCTCATTCGTTACAGTACTGTTACACGCTATAATCTAACCAAAAAACAACCAAATCAAAATTCGAAATCAATTCATCAAATAGATAAAAAACAATTAATGAAAATATTAGGTTCATACAATGCTTAAAACCAAAAAATAACATTATCTTTACCTTGTATCAAGATTCTAGTACAACCAATGTTAAAAAAATAAAATAAAAATTATGACCCATAGATAAGACAAAACCCAATTCATTAAGCATTTTTCTCAATCTCCTCCCAATATTGCAAAATTTTTTATTTTTGAATATCACACAAATGCATTTGTAAAAAGTCACAGTTACACAACATATAGAATATAACTGGTAAAGATGACCTACAGCTACAGATAAAAGCAACTTGGAAACCTGTACTGTTGTTAAGACCTTTCAGCAAATAATTATATATAGAATAACATTGTAATGTTTCTTTTCATATTCTTTTAATTAGTAAAATAATCAAAACCGGATCAAACCGAAGGGGCAATGCTCTAGCGGTGTTATGATAACTTTCTCTAGAGGAGGTTGTCGTTGGGAGTCACATTTGTAATTCCTGGGATTGAAGACTGAAGACTGGTTGGGTCATCAGCGTTGTCTGCGATAGCATGTGTAGGAGGCCTTTTGCTTATGAGTGTGCCAGGATGGTCGGACTTTGTTGGACATTAAAAAAAATCAAAATCCGAAACACGCAGGAGTACAAAGTCTACAAAGCCAGGAACTTAAAAGTTAGTTATTCTAATAAAATTTGCCACGATCAACGGGTGCTTGGTACTTGGCAGATTATACTGATGGTAGTTAAACACAAATTTTATGGTGAAAACTAAAATTTTAAATCATTTTGGTCTGGTAATGGACGGATATATGGAAATATCACTATTGTATGAGAGTTGTTATGGAACTGTTTCTTGTCTTTTTCTATGGCTCAGTCTATTCAGACACCCTATTTGTCTATTTTGAAACCCCACGCGAGTTATAGGTCGCGTTGTGGCCATAACGCGGCGTATAAGTACGAGGCCAAACAAAAAAGACTGACATCTGATGGCCATACCTAAAACACAGCATATTGGCCATAACGCAACGTATTGGCTTAGTGGGGTTTTTTTATTGAAAAGTTTAAGAATTTGAGTGTGTTTAGGGTGTATTAGGTGGGTTTTTTTGGTTGAATAATGATTTTTAGAAAGTTTTTTTTTAATTTATTTTATTGTTTGGAAATATATGTTTTTTAGAAGTGAGTTTTTGGGTTTTGTTTTTTTTTTTTAAAAAATACATGTTTTTAAAGGTAATTTAGTATACTATTTTTTTTATAAATTTTAACCGATTTTAATGTTCCATTGGTTTTATATTATTTATTATTTAACATTTTATAAAACTTCAATTTATTAAATAACACAAACATGTTTAATTAAAGGTTACATCATACAATATGTTGTGAAACAAGTATTCAAAAAGATTACAAACATTCGACACAAACATCATATGAACAAAGGATCAACTGCATAAATATATAGTCAGTTGTACATACAAAACAAAAATACAATTGAATGTCTACTAAAAGAACAACTACATAAATAAAAACTACACAAACTAACATACGCTACTTGCCCTTCTCTGGCGGTGATAGAGGAAGGTCATCCAATCCCGCCAGTTGACGTAAATCCTGCAATGGCTGAATCATCCACAACTAGTAACGCTCGAAAGGCTGGAGGCGGCGATCGAAATCCCAAGCATCCAACCGTTCAACGGGAAGCAAGTCGTCGAAGACGTGCTGTGAGAGTTGTGGCGGCTGCTAGGGTTGCAATTGCGGCGGCAGAGGTGGTGTGGGATCATTATCGGCCGGCGGGGGCTGCTGATGCTGAGTAGGCGCCGATACTACCGGCTTGAGCTCAAGAAGGCGCCGATACTACCGGCTTGAGCTCAAGATAAACCGGGCTATCACCGGCAACGACAAAGGCTCTGGGACAAATAGTGGTCCCACGTCCGAAACCGAAGACCGATGCAGGGAAGGTACGCAATACTTGCATGCTCAATACATTCTTCCGGCCTAATGTAGTCGATGGGATGGCCGGGGACAATTGGGGTCATCCTTAGGAACGAGGCCTAGTGGACATGCTACAAAGATAATATCTAAGGAAAAGTAATTAAGATTGTGATTGGAAGCAAGAGTAAGAAATTATTTAAAAAACAATATAAAGATTTGAATAAGGGATGAGACGTGATATGTTTTTTAAAAATGAGAGTTAAACTTTGAAAAAAGAAATTTTTATGTGTTAGTGAGATTTTTTAAGAAATTATAAGATTAAAGATAAGGTTCAGCGATGCGAACCTTATCTTTATGGACATCTTTCTCGACATCTAGTCTTGCTTAAAATAGTGTATGTATTAAATGTAAATATAATACTCTTAATTTATATGGATGTTTTTGTTTTGATCTGCATTGATATTTAGCGTTTGTTAGTATGTTTCGGGCAATGTTGTAAAAGAATGTCTCGGAGACCGAGTACTCCCTGAGTAATCGTTATAAGGTAGGTTGTCGAAGCCCGAGTACTCTAGGCCTAGGCCGAGTACTCCCCGTGTACTCTCCGACTAGACCGAAAACACCCTGAGTACTCCCGACTCTGACTAGAGAGCATCTAGCGACTTTTGCAGCGAGGCAATATAATTCAAGAATTAAGAGAAAGATTCTATTAAATTAACCCTGTATTTGGTGTTGGATAAATCAATCAAGTGGGTCGGCAGACACTTGTCAAAAACCTTTTAATCCTCTAAACTTAGGTTAAAATCAGCCACAATTGTTTTGACTTTTTGTAGTCTACTTATCATTTCAATTTCTCCACTAACACTCACTACGTGTCAAATACACCATGCAAAACTACTATAAATACATGAAACCTCCACATTCATTTTGTATCCTCACTACAACTTGACCTTGTTTCCTCAAAATTAAGTCAAACCACACACAAAATAAACTTGCTACAAGCATAATAAATTAATAATGGCTTTGATGAAGTTCCTACTACTTCTAGCTTTGCTTATTGCTTCTTCATTTATTTCCATTATAAGCGCCGAGGGCCGAGTTGCACGCAAGGATTTAGGTGTAGATCTTGGTGGCGTTGGTGTTGGGGTTGGGGCGGGTGTTGGGATTGGGTTAGGGGGTAGTGGAAGTGGTTCTGGAGCAGGTGCTGGATCTGGATCAGGTTCAGGATCCAGGTCCAGCTCCTCCTCTTCTTCAAGCTCCTCGAGCTCAAGCAACAGTGGCTCTGGAGGAGGTGGTTCTGAGGCAGGTTCGTCTGCAGGATCCTATGCGGGATCCCATGCTGGATCTGGACACCGACGTGGAAACTAAATGACGACTTACGAAGGTCATTTTAGATAACTTGTGATCGTATTTATAGCTACTTATATGAATAAATAAATGGTGATCCTACATCTTGTACTTTACATGTGTTTCTTCTTCTTCTTTTCTTGTAAGAATATGTTAAGTCTATATATACAATATGCATTAGATGATGTGGTTGAATATTTAAACCTTAGGTGATGTGGTTGAATTTTTTTAAAAAAGAAAGAAAAAACATAAGGTGGTAATTTTTCATACTCCGAGAGAGAATTCTTATGAAAATTAACAACCAAATATGATACAGTCGCCTTTAATGTGTTAAAATGTACATAACCAACAATGCATCGTAGATATAAAAGTGCACATTAAGGGAAGGTTCCAAAAAATCATCAAAGTACGTCAAATTAATGTCATAACTTGCGCAATAACACGATTGTGCATCAACTTTTACTCATGTAACACCTTTTACGTTCGATGTTAGCATATAAACATGTGTTATGTGTCTCCCTTAGACTTAAAGCTGAGGACTGGTGGATATGATCCATCCGTGGGTGACAGTGGCGTCCTATGTAAAATAAAATAGGTGTCATAAATTTTAGGTGTTAGTTTAGTGGTGTACGGCGGTCTGTCTTATGTTTTTGGGTTTGTGTTGTAATGTTTTTGGGCGATTGGGTGTATGGTGGCGCTAGTTTCTTGCTAGTGGCCTCGTGGTTTTAATAAAAGTTTTTTGCCGTTAAAAAAAAACATGCGTTATGTGAGTACGAGTCCGTTATCAATACAATCTAGTCGCAAAAATCCCAACATTTATCTATCCAACCATGAGGTAAATCAGCAGCGACTCCACCAATACGAAAAAAATATGCATCATTCGCATACTGGTGGCAGCTTCAAATAGGTCATATATCAATTTTCTTTCTCGAGAACTATAGAAGAAAGGAGGTGTACCCCAATAAAGGGCCAAGCCATAACAAATGCGAAGCTATACGACTTAACTATTCACGTAGTCATATTATTGTATATCGTATTGAATATAAATTTTAGGTAGATACACAAGTGATTGATACTCGATCATCTGTGACATGAAGTTTCCCTTACGATATATTCATCTCATCACGTTATTTATTGATTATAAATTCTAGGCGGCTCAACTCGGTTTGTAAACAATCCAAGTTCAAGCTTGAACTTGGCTTGGCTCGCTTTGACGTTTCGTTTTACTTAAACCCAAATTTTTATATAATACGTTATAGTTTCCTTTCCGCAATTCCACAAATTTGGTGAAGTTTTCTTTCTTTCTTTTTTTTTTAAACAGCCAATTGGAATCACTCACGGATCACTGGAGTATCATCATGCCACCAGTGTTACTATGCGATCATTGTGAGATTCGAACCTATGACCTTATAGTCCCTAAGTCTTATCCCACCACCAAGATGCCGCTGGGCTATAATGCGTTTGGCCAAATTTGGTGAAGTAGTATCCAATTTCTTGGTGTAATTATGTTGTACATTGGGTAGCATGATTTGTTTTAATCCTACTATGATAATCAGTAACCATGCTTAATTTGAAGAGATTTATATGTTACTAAAGATAAAGATTAATTCTAGCTCCAATTGTGATGTTGTAGAATGTATTCTCAGAAAAATAATCAGTTAGTTGAATTGAGATCTTAGTAATGATCATCTTGAGTTAAGGATGTTCAAATAGTTCGAAGCTCGCTTGTAGAAAAGGTAGAAAATAGTTTGCTCGAAATCGACTGTGTTGTAAACAAGCGAGCTCAGGCCTCAGCTCAGCTCCCATCTCGATTTGTAAGGAATATGAGTTTGAGCTTGACACTCGCTCGACTAGGTTCGGACCATACATGTAAAGTATTCCTACTCCCTTGCTTAAAACAGTATAATAATTTATTGAGTTTGTATTAAAAAGCATACAATATTCTTAATCTATATGGATTTTCCTTTTTTAATAATATTGATTATTTACTCTAGCTAATACGTTTTAAATATTTAATTTAAGAGATCAGATTATTAAACCATCCTGGGTTTTTTCTTAGGGTTCCCATCCTGGGGGTAGATCACATGTTCGATCCATGCACATCACAAAAAAATTCCCCGTGACGGTTTGAGCTTAGGCAAGAAGGACATTGGTGTGTGGGTAGAGATTCGAACTTGGGACTGCATAGATTAGGGTTGTAGAATGATTTCCCCTGAACTAAGTCTTAAAAAAAAAGATTATTAATTAAACTATCCCTGAAGTTACGTGTTAGTTTCATTTTGGAAACCAGATAGTGGAATGAAATCAATCAAGCAGGTCGACATTAGACATACACTTGTCAAAATATCCTTTTAATACTCGAAACATAGATTAAAATCAGCCACAATTGTTTTGACTTTTTAGAGTCCACCCATCATTCATATTCTCCACTTACACTCACTACGTGTCCAATCCACCATGCAAAACTACTATAAATACGTGAAATCTCTAAAATCATTTTGTATCCTCAATACAATTAAACCTTCCTTCAGTAAAAACAAAGTCAACACACATACATACATAGGAAACTTGTTACAATTAAGCATAACTAATGACATTCATGAAGTTCCTACTACTTCTTGCTTTGCTTATTGCATCTTCATCCATTTCTATTATAAGTGTCGAGGGACGAGTTGCACGCAAGGATTTAGGTGTAGATCTTGGTGATGTTGGTGTTGGGGTTGGGGCAGGTGTTGGGATTGGGTTAGGGGGTAGTGGAAGTGGTTCTGGAGCAGGTGCTGGATCAGGATCGAGGTCCAGCTCCTCCTCCTCCTCTTCAAGCTCTTCGAGCTCAAGCAACAGCGGCTCTGGAGGAGGTGACTCTGAAGCAGGTTCCTCTGCGGGATCCTATGCAGGATCCCATGCTGGATCTGGTCACCGAGGTGGAAACTGATCGAACAAGCACTTGCGTGTATCATTTTATATAACATTTCACAATATTTGTAGCTACTTATCTAAAATAAATTAATGGCTATGCTTATCTTTGTACTTTACTTGTGATGCTTCACTTTTTTACTTGTAAAAATATATTCAGCTTTATATGTACATTTGTTTTTTTTGCTGCACGGGTGACGACTTTCACATAATTTATTTTTGAAACCAATTTGCTACAACAAACAATTTGCAACGTTCATAAATCAAAACTCATAACAAATGAACTCCAACAAATAATCTCAACTTTATAATTTGTTTGAAAAATGAAGTTTTACAATCTTCATAACATACTTGGATCAAATGCAGCATAACCAATATCTACCTCAGTTGACCATCTATACTTTGGTATGCCAAACGACCATTCTACTATACCCAGCGATCAACTAATTAACTCCCTGCAAATTTATACATTCTTCCCAAATGTAACACTTTCTTTTCATCTTCTTAACCCCAACCTTTCTAAATATGATGAGTTTTTTGTTAGCAAGTAGTAATATGACAAGCATAATAAAGCCACACGTCCCCACCAACCTAAACAGAACCTTGATCGGAGTTGTTTTCCCACCACCCTCACCGATCTTTTCACCACCTTTGATCAACTGAGGCATCTTTGAACGATATCTAGCCTATACTCAAAGAAAAACATTCACAAATCTTAAACTAATATTTGATAACTCTAAAAAGGGCCACAAGATTGTAACACCCAACCTTTTAAAAGACTTATTTTATCTAAAAATGCACGGAATTTTTGTCCCATCTTTTACAACAATATCGTAAGAGTTGTAATCCAATTTCTTGTCTGGATAACTACAAAACATAGTTTAGAATCTTTGCGATGTTGTGTGTAGGTACATACACCATATAGTAGGCAAATTCAAAAATATTGTCTGATCATCGGTCTGTTATAATCATACCTTTTCTCTTAAATTTAATCCCTTTTATTTCTTACTGAAGACTCAATTATCCCCATGTATCTTCATATGTCTACTTGACCCTATTGACATCGGAAACACCAAAAATCAGATTTACTAACTGATCAGTTAAAGTTCCCAACAATAGGCAAATTATATATCACAACACACAAATATACCTCGCACATAATAAAAACTAACCAATAATACTTGCAATTTTACGTGATATACTCCACTTTTTCATTAAAACATACCTAGTTCTCGGGTATTCTCAGTACATGTATCGCATCACCTTAGCCTATAGGATGAACTAAACCTTGATTCCTCTTTGACAACCCGTTGACTTTCTGAAGTCTACTCAATTTATGTCAATAATCATAATTGAGGTTTATATCTTTTATTTTTTTTCTTTCTATTTCTTTTATTTTCTAATCTCAAAAGAATTAACTTGATTCACATGGCACTGCAGATAAATATATTAAATGGCAAACAAGATGAATCAAATAAAAAAAAAGAGATCCAAACATAAAGTACTAACTAAGTTACAAATTGCGTTTGCACTTGAAAAACAGATCCAAACAAACAATTCATTTGAAGATCAAAACCACTAATAGCATAATTAATTAATATATTGTATCAGCATTGTCTTCAAAATTAAAAAAAAAACAACATATATGATAACGAACATTGTTTCACATAAAAAAACCCATGATATATGGACCATATAGTTCTATATGCCCATGAATGCGTTCACGATATATGGGCCATATAGAAGTATACGACCAATATATCATGAATTAATTCATGATATATGGGCGATATAGAACTATATGACTCATATATCTTGAATATCAGTTTTTTATCTTTTGATTTTAAACTATATACGAGTTGTAAAAATGTTCCTAAAATGATGAATCGAAGGAACCCGAAAGCGACGGATATGTTACGAATAGCTCAAAGAGAATCGAAAAGCGACGAAGGTCATAAGAACAACTCAGAGAAAACAAAAAGTGAAAGTGAAAGTAATTGTGAAAATGACCTTATGGTTGTAAGAATATATGCGACTTTTAGAAGCATACGAGTCGTATAATGCTATACAAACCATATGTTAGTTAATTAAGTTCGTAGGGAATTTACGTGCACACTTATATGGGACATATATGCATATATGGGCGGGATATGAACTTAAATTTTGTTTTTTAACGTTTTTCTTAATAATTGAGTTGCACCGGTTGATTACAACACATTAAACAAACGTACAATGCAGGCAAATTAACGATAAGATGCATCCACTACCTTTGTCGTGTGATTGATATATATGGTTGTATAAGCTTATATGACCTGTATATGGGGTATTGGATTAAAAACTAGGGAGTATAGGGGTGGACCCACATGGAGGGGTCGGGGTCCCTAGACACCAATGTTTTCTAGAAATTTAATAGAACCGGTATGTTAATTTTTTAAGGACCCCATAACATTAAAAGTGCAGCCGGTGTAGTGGTAAATCCCTTGTTTACCAACGTAATCCTAAGTTCAAGCCTTAAATGTCCCCTTTTAGGTTTTTTTTTAAACTAGCAACCATATGGTTTGGAATATTTGAATAATCCTCAGAGGTTTAATTCCTGCCATTAATGCTGCTTCTTAGTGGGAACCCTCATAACATTTACTCATAGAAATATTTGAGGTTAAAGGCATAGTTAACACCATCTAAACTAGATTGATGTGGCACTTGTAGTATTTTTGTTACCAACCAATATATACACATCACCACCAAACACCCTATACAAACACCATAATCAACAACAATAACAAAAAAGGAAACAAAGTAATTAAAAAATATGGAAATACTCCAAGATGTGGTATCTTTTTGTATTAAAAAATGAGATTGAAATTCTTTACATGGAAAATAAATAAGTTGAGTTCGATATAGAAGAAGAAATACTAAAATTATTAGTCGTCATTGTTACGGGATTGAAAATTTCAACATAGTGTTAGATATGCAAATACGAGAGCTTGGCAAATGTTTTGGTGAGGTAACAACCGAATTATTTAAGTGTAGTATTTTGAGTCTGGATAACAATTACTTAAGTGTAGGGTTTGAGTTTCGTAGGGAACAACTTTAAATTTGTGATGTTTTTTTTTCATTTCGAATGACATTGTATTTTTAATATGTTTCTCGCCCTGCCCCGAACCGATCCGAATGACAACCGACACAAAAATTTAAACGTTTGCTCATAAAAAAAATCTTAACACAAAAAAGATGACTCATTAGAAAAAAAATCATGGTTTCGGCACGGAGGGTGTACCATTATTAGTAACCTAATACTTTCACTTTTTATTTAGGCATGTTCTTATCTTCAGTTTGGTATATGGCTGGCAATGGATAACTTGTGAAGACTCGATAAGACCTGTTTGACTGAAAAGTACACTATTTGATTTTTGACTTTTTTTAATACTTAGAATTAAGAGACAAAAATCTTTCATTTCCCTTTTTGGTACATAAAACATAAAACTGTGTTATAAACATGAGATATAAATAAGTTAAACGAGTCGTGTTCATGTTTAGAACTTGATTTGTTCGCACGCGTCAGAGACCTGTTAACCTGTTAGGATACGATTTGCCAGCCCTAGTTTGGTATATATCATGAGCACTTTAATTGGCGCACGTTTACTAGTGAATTAATTTTTTTTGAACGGGCAACAAATCAATTTCGAGCACTCACGAAGTACTCACTGAACAAAGGAGTACCCTGGGAGTAACCCGGGTCCACCAATAATTTCACACCAGTTCCTGGGGAAAATCCGCCACCCAAAGGCCCACTGCGGTAAAATCCGGCCCACGAGCAGCATTTTGGTGCCGGTAGGACTCGAACTCCCCACCTCCCATAAGGAAAGCAAGAAGGGTGTCACTCCACCATAAGGGGATTAGCCTACTAATGAATTGGTTAGAAGAAAAGTTTGTACGATAACGCAGTTACAATTCAATCACTTCGTATTGATGGATTAGTAGTTTCTACAGGTACATCGGCTCCTATTTACCTTCAATCACCAGCCATATCATGTAAGTTCGACATGCTTTGAAATATGATAAATCAGCACTAGGGGCTCTGGCCCTTGGACTCCAACCAATGACGCCACTCCTTAGAAACCTGAGATTCCTTTGTTGTGAATCATAATGATTTTACTGAGTGTCCCACCAGTGATGCCGATCCCTTGGAACCGGAGATTCTTTTGTCGAGAATCATAATGATCTTAATGAGTGTACGCTCATGCCTACTAACTCATATTGTTAATACATGTAATGTAGATGTCCCTAGCTTAGTATAGGTGTCCGTATGTTGTTTTGTGAACGTTTATACGTAATTTGTGTGTTTTTATGGTGTTTGGGCGACTATGGCCATAGTCGTGCAGAATACAGATGACAATGGTTCATAGTCGCCTGATGGGTTCCTAGTCGCCCCCCATGGGCTTGGCCGACAGGAGTATAAATACAACCAATCATTGCCTTAATCATTTCAGCTGTCATTTCACACATTCTCAAACACCTAGTGCCTCGGTTTCAGTGTCTGTAGCTCCGTATTGTACCCTGCGCTCTGCTTTTAATACGAATACAGCCCTTAACCATTTGTGTGTGTGTTTTGATATCTCGTGTGTGTGTTTGTTGGCGTTTTTGTTATTCAAACGTCGTCTAGAGGATTCCGCACTCTAGACGAACCAGCTCGTGATAGTCAGGTTGTCCGAAAACGATCCTACACATATAAATGCTTATTCTTATTTTTCTTTAGTTTCACGTAAATCTTAATTAAGCCTAACTAATATAAATGTTTATTTTATTTTCCTTTAGTTTCAAGTAAATCCTAATTAGCTAAATTCGCTTTATAACATCAAAATCATCAACATCAAGGTTGTGGAACTCGCTAGGGGCTAGTCGGCCGTGGGATGGGGACTAGCGATTAATAGGGATTAGTATGGATTAATCGGGATTAATCAGATTGGGCTTTTTATGTGTAATTTTATAAATTTATGTATATGTAATGTTAATTTTATACTTTTTATCCATAACTTTTAAATTTTGGGGGACAAAATGTAAAACAATGATGATGGAGGGGGTTATATAGTGCTAATCTTATACTTATTATACATATATTTTTAGCTTTGGGGATAAAATGTAAAAGAGTAATATTAAAGGGGGTTGAATGTTAAATAACAAAGTAAAAAAAAAACCTAATCCACACCTGCATATTATATACGCCGCCCCTTCCTTTCTCTCTCTCTCTCTCTCTCTCTCTCTCTCCACTCTCATCTTCTTCTTTGTTCAATACTCACTTGTATCAGACCCAATGTCCCAAACCCATAACCCTAGCCTAAAATTCGCCTCAATTAATCTTCAACAGGTTAGAAATCATCACATGCGACTCTAGTTTGGTCCGATATTGGTTCGAATTGAGGTAAACTGGCCGGAAATTGGCTTGCAATTAGGCCGTAAATTGGTTCGACTAGGGTCGATCTGGTCCGATTTGGGCCAACTAAGACCGTCTTTGACGATTAGCGATTTTTGGAGTGATTAACTGAAAATTAGTTAGTAGACCTCCGATCACCAATTAATCGCCGACTAGTCGCTGACTAGTCATGATTTTTACAACCTTGATCAACATACATATATTACTGTCTCTCTTTATATTATTTCCTACTTTTTAATCCTCGATTCTTATATAAAGGAAAATTTCTCTCCATAGTCTATACCTAATAATTTGCGTTATCAATCCTACATATTTGTTAGGGGATTACTACATATGTTAGTTGTATATACGAGTTAAAAAGTTCCATTATACTTTAAAATAATTAACGTTCTCATTGAGTTTTAAATTACTCTGATTTGTTTTTTCTCTAATAACTTCTTAGGGTCGTTAATAGTTTCAAAAGAACTTAAAATGCATGTATGTTCGATTTTTGTAAAGATTTATAGATTCTCAACAACACAAACGATCTACAAATATACAACTCAATCAACAAATACAAAGTCTATAGTATCAACTGATGATGAATCAGTTGATACAGAGAATGAAACAGATACAAAATATGAGACTTACAAAGACGAAACCTAAGAATACAGAGGAAACCTTAGACAAGATACAAAGAAGATAAGAGAAAATATGAGAGACTGATAACAAGAGAGAGAAACAATAAGGTATTTATATTGGCTCTAGAACATTCCAGCTCTCAAGAGAAACAAAAACATTTCAGCCGTTGATCTTCAACAACCTGAATAGATCTCAACCATTGATAATAATAAGCTTATAATAATAACGAGCTGGGCCAGGCCATGAGCCACACAACAATATAATGGGCCACAGCAACTGGGCCATAATCTGTCCAGACAATAATGGGCTAACACTTATAAAGTACCCACAAAATATCAACATGTGATTTAACATATGAATTATATTTATTATAATTTTTAACATTCCCCTTTAATTCATATGTTAAACACATCATACATTCCCAATTTCTTACACAAATACTCATGTTGTACACTCCCCAAGCCTTTGGTGAATATATTAGCAGTTTGCTCTTCGGACCCATTTTTAATTGTTTCAATAACCCATTTGTAAATTTTTTTCTCGCACAAAATGCAAGTCTATTTCAAAATGTTTTGTTCTTTCATGAAACATTGGATTTGCAGCAATCGAAATTGTTGCTTTACTATCACAAAACAGTTTCATTGGAAGTTTATTATCAATACCTAACTCACTAAGTAAGTTCATTAACTAAATTAACTCACAAGATGCAGAGCACATAGCTTGATACTCAGCCTCTGCTGTGGATCGAGAAATTGTGCTCTGTTTCTAGCTTTTCCAAGAAACAAGACAATTACCAAGAAATATACGAAAACCAGTCATAGATTTCCTAGTAACCAGACACTTTGCCCAGTCTGAGTCAACATAATCTACTAAGTCAAAGCTTTTACCTTTTTTAAACATTATACATTTTCCAGGGGCTTGCTTTAAGTATCTCAACCTTAAAGCAACCTGTAACTAACATGCTATAGGCTTATGCATAAACTGGCTTAAAAATTGAACAGTGTAACTTATATCTGGTCTGGTTAAAGATAGATATATTAATTTACTAATAAGCTTCTGAAAACCATTAATGTTTTCAAGAGGCCATTTTGACCTTTCACTTTTAACAGTTACTGAGTAGTTTTGCTCAATCAGTGTAGACACAGGTTTACATCCTAGATAGCCAAACTCATTTAGTAACTCTAAACAATACTTCCTTTAACTAAGACAAATACTTGAATTTTCATACAAAACTTCTAATCCAAGAAAATACTTTAACTTTCCCAAATCTTTAATTTGAAAGTTATCACTTAAAAACTTCTTTATATTCTTAATCTCAGACTCACTGTTACTAGTGATAAACAATATCATCAACATAAACTAATAACACAATGAAGACATTTTCTTTTGACTTAACAAACATAGAATGATCACAAACACTTTGGACAGATCCTGTTTCTAACAATACAGTTTTCAGTTTTTCATTCCACTTTCTGGGTGCTTGCTTTAACCCATACTGTGATTTGACCAACTTACAAACATGAGTATCGTCTTTTGAATGATAACCCTCAGGTAAAGTCATGTATACACCTTCAGTTATTGAACCATATAAAAAGGCAATATTAATGTTAAGTTGAAAAAGTGGGCTAGTTGTTCTCAACAGCCAGACTAATAACTACTCTAACAGTAACCATTTTGACCACATGAGAAAAGGTTTCTCTAAAGTTCAAGCCTTCCCTTTGGTTGTAACCTTTTACAACCAATCTATATTTGAACCTCTCAACATCTCCATTGGCTTTATACTTAACCTTATAGACCCATTTACAACCTATTGGTTTTCTACCTTTAGGTAATTCACATAAAGTCCAGGTTTAGTTCCTATACAAAGCTTCCATTAGCATTCATGGCTTCAACCCATTTAGGATCAGTTAAAGCCTGAGAATAGCTGATTGGTTCAACTATTTTATTTAGGCTTGACACAAAACATTTGTTTTCACAAGAAAGATTTGAGTAGTTCAACTATTTTATTTAGGCTTGACACAACACATTTGTTTTCACAAGAAACATTTGGTTCAACTATTTTATTTAGGCTTGACACAAAACATTTGTTTTCACAAGAAAGATTTGAGTAGTTAACTACCCTTTCTAGACCATACTTGACCTTCCCTTCAACTACAAAATCATCAAACGTCCTAGGCAAAACAGACTCCATAAAAGACTTTCTAGTACTTTGTATGTTATTTCCCTCAGGAGCAATACACTCATCATCTGAAACTTCTACTTCTGGTGACTCATTCCCCTAAATCTTGTACTACCAGTATGCTTATCACTTAAGTGATCTACCCTCGATCTACCCTCGTGGCAGCCCTAGAAGGGTCATACAAGTTTTGACCAGGAGAGGTTTCATGAGTAGTACTTTTTTCCCCTTCATCATTGGGAATGTTATCATTATGATTATTAAGACTATTAGAAACTTTGGTATCATGCTGATCATTATTTATCAAAGAAATTTATGTGATTTAAAACATCTTTATCAAAATCAGTTTTTTCATTTGTTTTAAAAGGATAAATTTCTTCATAAAACTTTACATCTCTAGAAAACTCAACTTGTTTAGTTTCCAAACGCCAAAGTTTATATCCCTTTTTGAAATTTAAATAACCAATTAGAACACATTTATCAGCACGACTTCAGAGCTTATTTTTTCATCTAAAATAGTTTTAAAACACAGACACCCAAAGTTTCTAAGATGGTCAATAACAGGGGGGAACCCATACATTAATTCATTGGGACTTTTACCTTCTAGGACAAACGAAAGGATCCTGTTAATCAGGTAAGCAACAGTTAGAATACATTCAGACAAAAAAGAACAAAGGCACACTACTCTGAAAAATCGAAGCTCTAGATATGTTCAAAAGATGTCTATGTTTTTGTTCAACTACACCATTTTGGTGTGGTGTATGAACACAAGAAGTTTGATGTATTATACCTTTTTCATTACAAAAACTAGGCATTTGCTATTAACAAATTCTGTACCATTATCACCCCTGAAAACTCTAATAGACTTAGGGGTGTAAATGACACGTAGCGGCTCGGGATCGGCTCGATAAAAAGCTCGAACGAGCCGAGCCTTAACGAGCCCGAGCCCGAGCCCGAGCCTGAGCCTGAAATATGGCTCGTTTAGTTATCGAGCCCGAGCTCGAGCCCTAAATACAAAGCTCGATGGGCTTGCGAGCCTAATCGAGCCTTAACGAGCTAGAGCCCAAACCCGAGCCCGAGCCTAAGTTATAGCCGAGCCTAAGTTATAGCCTTAACGATTGTGCTCGCGAGCCTAAGTTATAGCCGAGCTTTTGCGAGCTCGAGCCGAGCTTTTGAGCTCGTTTGAGATTCTCAAATCACCTCGAGCCGAGCCGAGCCGAGCTCGAGCTTTGGATTTTGCTAGCGAGCCGAGCTCGAGCTCAAGATTGTAGGCTCGAACCGAGCCGAGCTCGAGCGCGAGCTTCACAAAACCTTAACGAGCCCGAGCCGAGCCCAGTCAGGCTCGGGCTCGACTTAGCTCGTTTACACCCCTAATTTATAGACTTTCTAAACTGAATTTTAAACTAGTTCATAAAAACTTTGAATATTTTCAAATACCTCCCCTTTTTCCTTTTAACAAATAACACCAGACAGACCTAGTATAATCATCAACCACATTCAAAAAAATATTTATAACCTTCCTTACTTGTAACTCTATAAGGACCCCAGACATCAAGATGAACAACATCTCCTAGACTTTTATGATCACTTAAAGGAAAAGGAACCCTGACTTGTTTTGCTTTGTGACAAATCTCACAGGGTTCAGACTCAGTAAAATTAAGTTTTAGTTTATCTTTTAACACAGCTAGAACTTAATCAGAAGGGTGCCCTAGTCTACTATGCCAAAGACTCATATCACTAATACTATTGAAATACAAATTACTCATACTCACATCAGTTCCAACAAAATACAGACCATCACATTCTCTACCAGTCACCAGGACTCTCTTGACCTTGGAATCTTGAACATAACCTGAATGTTCATCAAATAAGACACTTTATTATCCCTAGCCAATTTCTGAACAGATACAAGATTAACACAATAATCAGAATCAAAAACACATCATGTAAAATGATACCATTTGCTAATTTTATGTCACCTATCTTAGTAACTTTAGCACTAGTCCCATTAGGGTGTTT
This sequence comes from Ambrosia x helenae, assembly GCA_030844895.1. Classification (NCBI taxonomy): domain Eukaryota; kingdom Viridiplantae; phylum Streptophyta; class Magnoliopsida; order Asterales; family Asteraceae; genus Ambrosia; species Ambrosia x helenae. Next base: position 37,331 of record JAUTDX010007468.1, on the reverse strand, counting down.
AACTAACGGATCATATTGAGAAACATCGACACAATTAATCATATTTTCTTCACTACTAACCATATGTTGATTTGCCCCAGAATCCATTATCCAACCAGATTTAAAGCACACTTAATAAAGTTACAACAACTTGAATTTTTTTTAGAAACTTTAAACAATCTTCCTAAGACAGACAAACTAGAAAAACCAGTTACACTACAACTCTTACTTCCTACATTTGAGTTTTGGACTTCTTTTGAAGACTTTTCACTAATCAGACCCATCAATTTTGTGATCTGTTAAGAAGTCAAAGGCATAGTAGTAGAAGAAGAAACATTGTTGCTAGAGACATTTGCCCTTTTATTTGAGAAATGCCTAGGGTTATTTGTGTTAGCAATTTGACCAACTAGTTTCTTTTTAAAACCTTGAAGATACCCAACAATTTTATAACACCTATCTATAATGTGACCCAACATGTTGCAATGGTTACACTTTAGATTAGGGTTGGGTCCTCTATTAAAATTTCTTCTATTATTTGAAAACTGATTAGCATTAGAGACAAAAGACACATTTGAACCTTTTGAACTACCAGTAGACCCCCTATGTGACTCTTCCCTAGACACAATAGAAAAAGCAGTTTTGACATAGGGCAAAGGATCTCTAGTTAACAAACTAGTTTTAACATGTTGATAAATGTCATCAAGCCCCATTAAGAATTGCATTAATTTTATAAGTGCATTAAAATCATTGAATTCTTTTGAGGCTTGACAACTACAAGCAGAAAGTTGAACAATGGAATCAAATTGTTTCCACATAGTGTTAAGTTTGTGGTAGTTTTCAGATACAGTACTACCATTCCAAGTTAAGGAATTAATTTTTGATGTAAGTTAAACACAAATTGACCCATCAACTTTATCATAGGTTTCTTTAAGGTCTAACCATACATCCCTAGCAAGTTTAGAAAAAATCTGACCTAAAAACAATTCCTCACTCATAGAATTCAACAACCAAGGCATAACCACAAAATTACATCTATCCCACTATTTTTCCTAGCACATCATCTTCAACAGATTTTATACAAGTTCCATCAATAAAAACCATACTTATTTTTAGCCTCTAATGCAATTTTCAAAGACTTAGACCAGACAAAATAATTCTCAGTACCTTTCAACTTGATACTAATTATAGACAGACTACTAGTGTCACTAGGGTGCAAATACAGAGGATCACTCACATCAAGTTTACTAACAAGAGTTCCAACAATAATACCTCCTACAACAGGCCCACCTCCTGCTACAAGGCCACCACCACCAACAGCAGAATCATCCATAATGAAATAACCACAAGACAAATGACAGACTCCACAATCAAGAAGAATACAAACAGAGTTGGCCAAGAACTAACAAAGACAGAAAAACAGAATATCAGATAATAAACAACCTAGAGAGCGAAGCTGTGTAGGTGTTCAGATCATGGGTTCATCACTCATAGGTGCCCACGCAGATCCTTACACATGAGCTCTTTATTAGCTATGTATACTATATATATATATACTACAATGATACAATAGACAAACAATACACAAACAACACAAATATAATAGAGACGCAATCAATACCGGTCTACCCTATCCCGGTCAAAGACTTCTAGACCAAGACAACAACAAATACTAAAGACCCTAAGAGTAAGGAACAATCTCACCGAGGGGGTGACCCAAGTTAGGGTTCTCCAAACTCATAACCTATACCTTCACTTAGGGTACAGAGTTATGAGTGCAATTGAAGCTATTAATATCACCTCCAAATTCTAGCAAGAACTCACAGTAGCTTCCCAACAATACCTCTTCTTCCAAGATCCAATCAAGACAAAGACGACTAGACCTAAAACCCTAGATCTAGAAAGAACTACAAGACTCAAACAGTAGATCAGATCTATAAAACAGACAAATCTACTGATTATCAACAAAACGAAGAACAGCACCTATTATTTAGGTGAGATCCTTGAAGACAAGAAAAGAGACGAGACAGAACACAAGAAGATACAAAAGACTTAGATCTGTTAAGAATTTAACAGATTTTTTAAGACATGAACCAGATCTATATCATATCAGATCCAACAACAAACACATAAAAAAGACAAAGAAAATCATAATATCATGAGCCTAAGCTCTGATACCATGTAAAGTTTGATAGATTCTCAACAAGACAAACCACAATACCAACACAATCACAAACATACAAAGAATATAAAGAAGACAGAAGAAATAGCGACAAAACAGGTGACAAAATCTTATTAAACCAACCCAAAAGATTTAACCCCCTCCCCAGGTTCCCAAGAGTTCTACAAATATAGAACTCAATCAACAAATACAAAGTCTATAGTATCAACTGATGATGAATCAGTTGATACAGAGAATGAACAGATACAAAATATGAGACTTACAGAGACGAAACCTAAGAATACAGAGGAAACCCTAGACAAGAAACAAAGACGATAAGAGAAAATATGAGAGACTGATAACAAGAGAGAGAAACAATAAGGTATTTGTATTGGCTCTATAACATTCCAGCTCTCGAGAGAAACAAACACATCTCAGCCCTTGATCATCAACAACCTAAATAAATCTCATCATTGATAATAATAAGCTGATAATAATAACGAGCTGGGCCAGGCCATGAGCCACACAACAATATAATGGGCCACAACAACTGGGCCATAATCTGTCCAGACAATAATGGGCCAACACTTATAAAGTACCAACAACATATCAATGTGTGATTTAACAAATGAATTTGTAAGATTTGTAAAAGACTTGATTGATTGTTAATTCAATACATGATTACAACATATAGAGATTGTAGGAAACCTAGATGGCTAACCGAGCCCATGGCTTCACACTAATAATATAGATTCCAATACTCCCCCAGTCAGAGGGGTAGAGCATCGGACACTCAGACTGGAATACAATAAGAAAAAAAAAAGTAAACATAAAAGACAAAACCATAATAATAATAAGAGAGAATTACACAGATTGTCCTTTAGTTTTACCCAAAATTGCATGTTCTGTCCTTTTTTTGAATTTTTAACTCCCTGTGTCCTTTGTTTTGTACACTTGTTACACCCTATGTCCTTTAGGGTAACGTCCGTTAAAAAACTCAGTTAAGTTGGTCATGTGCCACTCATGTGAGGGGCAATATTGTCTTTTCACCTTAAAACATGATAAAACTTTAAAAAAAAAACCAAATCAGACAAACATCATCTTCTTCAAACACCTTTAAATCCCACTCCAGATCCATCCATATAAACCTAGGGTTTATAACTTTCTCATAATAATAATAACAATTTGAGTGCTGGATCTGTAATATTAGCTGGTTGGATCTGTTTCTGAATTCGATTGAGTCTCTTGTCATCCTCTTTCTTCTTCCGGTGAAGCATCTTCAATACTCTACGGCTCTGTTCTTTTTTTCTGGTTTCTCGGCGAATATATCATCTTCTCCGGTTTTGAAATCTGGAAGCTGGCTACTGAATCCGCTGCTGGTTGGAGGCCGAAGGTGCGGGTGGAGGTGATGAGACGGCGAGGTACGGGTAAGGAGGAGGGTGGGCGGTGGTTAGGGTTCTGGCTGAGGTGTCTGTACGGAGGTTTACAGGTGGGTCGGAGGTGGAGGAGCTTCCACCATTTTCGGTGGAGGTGGTCGGAGGTTTACAGGTGGGTCGGAGGTGGAGGTGGCTGGCCGGCGGTTGTCAGGTGGGTCGGAGGTTCCAGGTTTCAGGCGTATTGGCATTTTTTTGGGTCTGATTGTTTCGTTTAAGTCTCGATTGAGTCTCTTGTCTAGCAAATACTAGATTATCAAGCCAAAGACGAACATAGAAAATTAGATATTCATAAAGAAATTAGAATGATACATACAGATTGGTAAGGTAAGTCAATGTCCAGAGTCCTTCTGGAATCGGCCCGACAGCATCCATTGCATAAACTTTTCTGATAGTTAATTTACAATACAAGCAATGAGTGTGAACAACAATAACAACAACTAGCGTCGAAGGTCATGTAAGGGTGTGGAGTGAGTAACGGTGAGGTGGTTTCAGAACAGAGATATTGGGGGTTGTTTGTTGGGGAGTCTGGAGGGTAGGGTTTGAGTGATGGAATCAATAGCCATGGGTTGAATGTTGATTATTATTATTATTATTATTATTATTATTATTATTATTATTATTATTATTATTATTATTATTATTACACATATTGTCCTTTTGAGGGTTAAAAGACAGGTTTGCCCCTCACATGAGGGGCACATGACCAACTTAACTGAGTTTTTTAACGGACGTTACCCTAAAGGACATAGGGTGTAACAAGTGCACAAAACAAAGGACACAGGGAGTTAAAAATTCAAAAAAAGGACAGAACATGCAATTTTGGGTAAAACTAAAGGACAATCTGTGTAATTCTCTCTAATAATAATAAAAGACTAGTCTCAATCTCGGTTCTTGAATTGTTGGTCAAGTATTCTGCAATCTTTTTCTTTGCCAAAAAACATACACGTGCTCTTCAATAATGACTTTACTTCGGTCCACAAATTCCCCATGTTTGGTTTTGTTTCTTATTTCCCAGAAAGATAAACAAGATCCACTGGATCCTATTAAAGTCGCAATGCCCTCTTTGTTGGCCATGACAATACAAAAGATAAAAGAAGGGATAAAAGAGAGGTTGTGGGAAAGAAAAAAGACAAAAGGAAGAACAAATATACACCCTTCGACCGTTATCGTTAGGCGGTGTGCCAAACCGAAGGCTCGTGACCGTGGTCAGGCGACGTTCTTTGGTGGCAGTGGACAGTGGCCTGACACAAACAAAAGAAAGGAAAGGAAAGAAACAAACAGACTCCCTGTGACCGTAGTCGTGCGACGGTCTGTCAAGAGATGAAAGAGATGGTGAAAGCCTGATGACCGCAGACAGGCGACGGATTCGAAAAGAAGTGAGATCCGTAGATTAAAAAAAAGAGAGAGAGATCTGTGGTTTGATAGGCTAAGAACAGTGGCAGCAGGAAGCGGCGCGGCGCCGAACCGTAGTCATGCAGGCGGTGCGACGGGAGACCGTAGTCCAATGAGCGGCGGCAACGAGGTGGCAAGGGGCGACATAACGAAGAAGTGGCATATGTCGGCCCTTGACTTTTCTAAAGATTTTAAAATAGGCAAAGCTTGATGGGAATTTTTAATACAACTAACTGGTAATTTTGGAGGCCGTGAAGTAAAAGGAAACATCAAAATATGCATGGTACTGAATGTATGGAATGGATAATTCTCAAGAGAACTCATGATGTATAAAAAAACAATAAATCCAAATCAAATATGTTGGGATGATGTCTATCAAAGCAAACACACAAACCAAATTGAAACCGACAGGAAGTTATCGTCGGTTTGCGGCTAGAATACACGATAGAATATAGAACCAAGAGTGAGACTTTATTTAAAACGGTAAATAAAAAAATAATGGGAAACAATCAAAGAAAACGAACGATGGCCGGACAGGGCGGCGGCAATAGTGGCGGCACGCCGCCCTGTCTAGGGTTTTTCTCAAGTGGTGAGGGCTAGGGTTTGGTTATTTGTGTGTGGCGTAGAGGAAACGGTATGGAGCCTATGCTGGCTCTGATACCATTTAAGATTTGTAAAAGACTTGATTGATTGTTAATTCAATAGATGATTACAATATATTGAGATTGTACGAATCCCTAGATGGCTAACCGAGCCCATGGGCTTCACACTAATAATATAGATTCCAATAGAATTATATTTATTATACTTTTTAACAGTTTTTTTTCTCATCGTTTCGGTAAAAGTAAAACTTTTATTGAAAACGGAGTTGTCTTCAAAATATATGTATATTTTTTTGTATTGTAAGATATGCAAATGCTAGTGCCATACCGGTATCGTGATGAACCGAACTGCACAATGTTCTATTCAAATTTAGTATCATAGACTATATCAAATACTTGTACTGTACTGACATCGTAACAAACAGAACCGATACCTACCAAAAATGAATTTTCGCTCCAGCACGCCGAAATCTCACTAGTTTAAGTTTAAATATCATTTTTGTTAACAAGCTACAAGAGTTCTTAACCTTGCATATAGAATTTTCTAGCGAATGTCGACCTTGCAATACGTGTCTTAAAATGACGTTCCCACACGAAGTGTGTAGTGCATCTGCATTACAGCAAATTTTATGCCTTTTTTTAAGTCAATGATCCTTATCTTCTACTCGAGTTGCAACATGTTATTTTAATGGCGGAATTATATATTGATACTCAAGTATGATTATATTATTGCAGTCTTCCACTTCCAAATAAAGTTAAATCAATCGTGGGTTGAGCAACAATATTAGCCAACCATGGTGACTTTAATTTGGCCACTCCACTCGCATGCGACAACCCTCCTCTCTTTGCTTCTTTCACACTGCAGTGTGCCTTTTTTTATGTTTTAAGAATACGTGTATTATTGAACAAAATTGAGGAACAGGTTCTTCATGAAATATATGTCGATATTTAACTTTTATCTCGTTTTACTAAGTTAGATTGAATGTAGTAATAATCACTTACCAAGTTTATTCAACTTGTTAGGGGGCGGGACACCACCATATGTATATTTGGTCACGGGTACCCCACTACCAGCACGGTAATACCGCCGCCGGTAGTGCTTGTAAGGGTTCCGTAGACCTTGTCTGGTTCTATCTAACGAGACGGCAATCACTAACTTTTCTCTCTCTATCAAATCTCTCTCTCCCTCCCTCCCTCCCTCTCTCTCCCTCCCTCCCTCCCCTCTCCCCTCTCTCCCTCTCTCCCTCTCTCTCTCCCTCTCCTTCCCGCTCGCCCTCTCCCCGCCCCTTACCCCTCTCGCCCTCTCCCTCTCTCTCTAAGAAAGAGTGAGTAAAAACAATTTTTATGGGATAGAAAATGTCATGGTTCATGTTAAAATTTTGTCTAAGAGAGTGAGAGATATGAACCTATAGTCCTTGTGTGGGTATCATAAAATCAACATACACGAGTGGATCAACATGTATTTGCTCCCATGTGACTTGAGATCACGGATTCAAGTCTTTGATACAACCCCATGTTGAAATACAGGCTAAGGATGCGAACATCATCCCAAGTTGGCTCTAAACCCCCGAACATGAGAGAAACAAGCGATATAGTTTGTAGTAAATTATTTGTGAGGTTGGACTGTTAGTATATATAATTAGAAAATGATGGTGGCTTTTGACCGATAATAATTAGTAAATTAAAGAGCATATGCTTGCGAGTTGATAGTGGCTCCCCATTGTCCGATCGGTTACGAAACATGAAGCACAAACATAACTTGCAATTGGTAAAATAATGATCATTACCCTGATAATAGTTAGTAAATTAAATACCATAATGGTTTTGAATTCATGGTGGTTCTCATTGTCCAATAACTTATAGCTTAAGACCTTTAAGAAGGCCATGTCAAAAGAAACCGTTGGTTTCACTTTGGCATTTATATTGCTTCCTAAGGTTACTTTGAGGATCACTTATTATTAGTATTAAATTTGTCTAGCTAAGTAAATGAAATTAAAATATTTGTCCACTTAAATAAATATGAAATGACAACTTTACTCATCTAGCACCCATTATATAATAGCATAGATATAGATATAGATAGTATATATAATAATAACTGGACTTCATCAAGAACGGCCTCAGCGGAATAAGACGAGTGTACGTGCCGGGACATGTCTATGTGTTGAGCGCACCATTGGTCAAGAGTTGTTGTCGCTCTCCTGATGAGTCCAAGGTAGGACAAAACCACAGTTACCCAGATTAAAGAACCGAGATGGATTGACTTGTCCCCAGTGATCGGGCACGCCACGCGGGGATTGAAAGATAACCCCGATACCACGTGAAATTAGGCTAACTTATGTAACTTTACTTTTTTAAATTGAAAAAGTATGCATGATCAGCTTATGTTTTTATCTTAGTGTTAGAAAAACATAACATAGTTATATTTTAATTTTTTTGAAAACAATTTTCGTTTATATATCCAATCCATAATATATTTATTTTTGACTTCGGGTCGGTATTATATTTGGTGGGGTAGTTCTGTTTGGTGGTTGACGAAGCGTTGCTTAGCTTTTGTTCACCAGACCTTGATTTGGACTCTTTGTACTTGTTCATCTTACTCGAAGTGATGAGCAATGTTAATAATTATACTGCTGGAATTCATATGTTTAGTGTTTTTTATGTTTAAAAATGTCTATATACTATATATTAAGCTTAACGAGTGAAGAGCTACAATATAATGATCATATCTTGTTTTCAAATACGGACTTTTGTATAACAATGAAATACCGTACATCATCTTCTACCATGTTCTTCATTGCCTGTGACAACATTATAAAAACAAATTGTGGTGAAAGTGTGGTGAATATTATGAAGTTTCCTGTAGGTAGAAGATTAGGTTTTAATTAGAACCGGCCCTAAGGATTAATTAAGTGGCTCGTACAAGCTGAATATAAAGGCCCTAACAAACTATTTTTGAACGACGGTTACCGTTATAACAATAAGTTTATTTTTTAAATCTTTTTATTGTTTTAACTATTATTTAATTAAATGTTTGGATTATGAATCAAAATAAGTCATAATAAGTTATTAGGTTATAGATAGAGACCTAATAAGCATTAAGGTTTTAATTTTTTTTATAAAGATCGAGAACACAATAAGTTTTTCGGTTTCATATATATGTATTGGAAGGAACATTTTAGAACACTAAATATTACTCCCTTCGGCTCATTTTAAATGTCCATTTTTCTACTTTTTGTTGTCCCAATTTAAATGTTCATTTCTAAGTAATTTTCAGTTTTGCCCATAAAAGACAAAAGACAATCAAAGATTTGAAATAATAACCTGAGGATATTATTATTATTTTACAGCTCAGAGAATATACAATCAAAGATTTTTTAATACGTGTGTTTGTGGGCCCATGACATCTAAAATGGGACGGAGGCAGTATGAAAACAAAACGAACAACTCTAAATCATTTACTTTCCTAATTTACGCTTCATATTTTTGAATTTTTGTGTTTCTTACATTCATATGTGTATACTAGCAGGAATCCCGTGCGTTGCAGCGAAATCGACAATACAGGGCGGAAACATAATTCAAACCTTAAAACGATTAAAAAGAATCAATGTGTAATGTGTATGTTTGTGTGTGTGTAAGCATATGTGCTTCGTAGTGGGGTAATTTTTTAAAGTCTACAAGGAGACATTATAGCATGTTACGTTCTATATACCATATGCAATTTGACCTACATGCTGGTAAAAAAATAGAAGTAGCAGTTTGACTCATTAGCAACTATTATTATACTAATAATCCCACTCTATATGTTGAAAGTGTCAAATCTGGAGAGATTACCGATGAGAAGAAAGCTTTATAAGATCCACATTAGCAACCTGCAAAGAAGCATACCCATAACTTTTTCCACATGATAAAAGCAATGCAATAAAACTGCTAATCAAGTGTACCATAAATTTCTATTAGTGACATCGAAAAGTGAAATTGAAAGTTAGCTTAGTTGAAAATATTCCACATAATACCTCCCAACCTGAGAAATTTATAGACGTGCACAGATCGGTTTTTTTCTAGGAATCAAACTAGTTCCAAACCGGTTGGTGTCTGAACCGGTTTTGGTTCGGCCCCGTTATTGCCGGTTTGAAAGGCCGGTTTTGGTTCGGTTCGGTTTGGGTTCGTGAACTAATTCATGCGCACAGATTTCACTTGGAAAAGAAAATGTTCCATACTAATGGATTCGGGTCCATAACCATGGCTTTTTTTTATGAAAATGCGTCAAAATTATTTTTTTTTACGTAAAGTTCTACTTTTATTGATCATTACAACCTTTTTAAGGTGTATAGGTATATATTTGTATGTGTAAAAACCTTTTTATATAATTTTGTTATATATAAATTTTTTTAAATAAAATTTGCAATATTTTAATAAAATGTAGTAATTACTTAATTTTGTTTGATACCCTTCTCAAATGTTTTAGAATCACATAAGCAAGGTTTTGAAGTTGCGAGATGCATTGCTAACGAGCTATCACCGTAATGAGGTAATTGATGACAAAATGGGCCTATCGTGTGGTTCATTATGTGGTAAAGACGAGTAACTTATTGATGTGGGCCGGGCGGTCAACTTTGGCACAAATCACTTTTTGTCCATGATTGAAATTTATTATTAAATCATGAGGGTGTCAAATATGTTTATGAAGATTATGTTATTTTAATAATAATAATAAACTTGTTTGAATATAATAGTTAGAAGGTTTTATACATTAAAATACATATTGATTATCTTCTAGGGCATTTAGGGAAGAAAAGTGGTAAAATTTATGAAATTGTAAAGAAACCCTTGGTATACCATCTTAATTTTGGACAATTTGGACATATTTGCTTATGCCTCCTCCTTTATAATGTAGTATAGATTATACAGATAAAAAGACCATCAAACTAATGTTTTCGTATGTCTTTTACAAACCTACATACATGTAAATTGTTTAGCCTACATTTGGGTAGATTACATAAATTGAAATTTTCTCATATATATATATTTTTTCGAATTCCATTGTAAGAAAAAATAAGATTATATTTGTACATAACATTTGTTTTTTACGTTTTAGTGACAACTCATCTACTCAAAGGATCCAAAGGAATAATTGCTACTGTCGGCGTATCACACAGGGAGAGGTTAGAGCAGCACTTAATAAGATGGGAAGGTCTAAGGCAGTTGGGCCGGATAACATACCGATTGAGGCGTGGAAGTGTATGGGAGAAGTAGGAGTTCAATTGCTAACAAAGGTATTCAATCTTATTTTCAAATATGGAAGGATGCCATATCAATGGAGGACTAGTGTAGTAGTACCTTCGTATAAGAAAAAAGGAGACGCCCAATGTTGTGGGAATTATAGAGGGATTAAACTGCTAGGACATACTATGAAATTATGGGAGAGGGTAATCGAGTCTAGACTTAGAAGAGAAACTCAAGTTATGGTTAACCAATTTGGTTTCATGCCAGGGCGGTCTACCACAGAAGCAATACATATCCTTAGGAGATTGGTGGAAAAATATAGGGAGAAGAAGAGAGATCTGCATATGGTGTTCATTGATCTTGAAAAGGCATATGAAAGTGTGCCTCGTACACTGATTTGGGACAGTTTAGAGAGTAGAGGGGTTTCTGGAAAGTATATAGACCTAATTAGGGATATGTATGTTAGGACTGAGACTAGCGTTCGGTCGCCTGTAAGAGATACTGAATATTTCCCTATGGAAGTAGGACTCCATCAAGGGTCTGCCTTGAGCCCTTTCCTATTTGCAGTTGTCCTAGACGAGTTATCAAAGTCGATCCAGGAGACGGTCCCGTGGTGCTTGCTTTTTGCAGATGATATTGTGTTAGTCTCCGAGAGTAAACAAGGTTTGAATGCGAGGCTAGAGGAGTGGCGTTTAGCGCTAGAAAGTAAAGGTTTAAGGATTAGTCGATCTAAGACGGAGTATTTGTACTGTGATTTCCATGGCGTGGGCAATGACGAGGACACTCAAATTACCATTGAAGGACAGGTGGTGTCGCATGTAACTAAGTTTAAGTATTTAGGTTCATTTGTACAAAGGGATGGAGGGATAGATAGTGACGTAGCCCAACGCATCCAGGTTGGATGGTGTAAATGGAGAGCAACTACTAGGGTTTTGTGCGACAGAAGGTTTCCAACTAACTTAAAGGGAAAGTTTTATAGGGTAGCTATTAGACCGGCTATGTTATATGGCTCTGACTGTTAGGCAATCAAGAAAATGCAAGCACATAAGATGGAGGTAACTGAGATGAGGATGTTGAGGTGGATGTGCGAACACACACGTTTAGACAGGATAAGAATGAGGTTTTTAGGGATAGATTGGGGGTAGCTAGTATCTCGGATAAGATAAAAGAAGGGAGATTGAGATGGTTTGGGCATGTGAAGAGGAGACAGCCGACTGAGTCAGTTAGAGTGGTAGAAAGTGTCACTGTGGAAGGGAAGAGGAGTAGAGGCAAATCAAAATTGACGTGGGATGAGCGGGTTAGACAAGATTTACTGGGGTCGCACCTCTTTGAGGACATGGTCCATGATAGGGGTTTATGGAGGCAAAGGATAAAGGCTAAGGACTATAAGGATATGGGAAAAAGACATTTTAGGCGTTTCGTAGGGTCTTACTTTTGTTTTCACGTTATGTGGATTTTACATGTTTGTCTTCCTGTACATTTGTGTATAGGTTGTTTATGGTGGTATAGTGTCTATTCTTTTGATGCATTGCTTTCAATGTCTATGATGTTATCAGTAGTTGTGTGCGTGTATATCTTCCTTTTTTTGGGGGGTGTGTGTGTATGTTTTTCGTTGTGTGTTTGAGCAGAGGGTCTACCTGGAAGCGGTCTCTTTATCCTTAGGTGTAGAGGTAAGGCTTGCCTACATCCCACCCTCCCCAGACCTTACTAATAGCTTTGCTATTTGTGAGATTTTACTGGGCTTGGTTGTTTGTTTGTTTAGTTGTTTAAGATTTAAAAAAATGAATGATTCATTTTGTTCTGCATGTTCTCGCAATCATGGGTGAAGCTTAATGAGAGTCAAGGGGTGCCCCGACCCTCACCGATTTTTGGCTCAGTAGTGTTAATTTCCCCGGTTTTATCCAACAATTTTGTATTCTTTTATTCCGGCCCCTACCAATTTAAAAAAAAAATAATTGGGTAGCCTGAATTATTTGTTAGAATATTCTATTTAAATTTATATACCATATATAAATATTGTTTTTGAATTATGTATAAGGATTAACATAAAAATTTAAATATTTATTTGTTTACGGTAAGTTTAATAAAATATTTATTTAAAAATAAATAAAAGAAGATATGCATATCTTCTAATTTAAAATAGAAGATTTTATTTACAAATTAATTTAATATAGAATTATTGAGTAGCCATTATAAATATATGATTACATTAACATCAAACCATTCATTCTTAACAAGTTTCTGAATTCTCCTTTTGTTCATCAAGAAGTAAGTGTTAAAATTTTTTAAAAGACTATGAAGTTTTTTTCTTCTTCGTTGATTATTGAAAGTGATTTATGTTTAGATTAATAAAACATTTATTAATCTAAATTTATGTATTCAATGAAAATTCGTATATGCTTTTCTTTACAAAGTCATTGTATTGAAATAAGTGTTTTTATTTTCAATGTGATCATGAATTCTACATCTATATAAGTCAAAGTCAAATTGTAACATAGTTTAAATTACGTGAAGATGATTATATGTTGAAGGTTATCCTTTTAATACTGTATTATGTTTAATATGGTTTATGCTTTTTATTTTTTTAACTTTTTAAATAAACATTTTTTTAACTAAGATTGATTATGTTTAAGTTATTTACTCTTTTCGTGATTTGAGTTTTCTTTTTTTATCATTTTTTATTAAGTCATATTAAATTTTTCAACCCAGAACCTTCTCGGGGTAATCAGCTAGTTACATATATAGTGGAAGTTTTTTACACATTACATAAAAAAGACGTGGATAGTTCTCATATGAATAGGTGTGAACCGAATTCAAAACAATATGCCCACATGATCCTACTTGTTGCAACAAACCCCGGTTAAACACGCCACATTTTTGTTACACGTACTTAGCAAAACGGTACAACATGACAAAAGGAATTTTTCATTATCCACCAATGGGATTAGAGATGTTACTATAAATTTTGTAACACCTTTTCCAACCCACAACCACACGATACTAACATCAAAACCCCTAATTTACATGATATAAATCTATCCTACATTATAAAGGAGAAAAGATGTCTACAAATATCATTTTATAAGAATTTTAATATGGCATAAGAGTCTTATGCTTAAAACATAAATGTCATGTAATTTTTTCTCCTTTCTACCCTTCATGCAAAAGCTACTTTTACACATTCTATCATAAACTCCAATTACTATTAATCTATATCTATAATCTATATTATATTATAAAGCATTTGAGAAACATATCAAACAAAATTAAACAATTATTATATTTTATTAAAAGAAATTACAATTTTATATAAAAAAGTTATATATAACAAAATTATACAAAAAGGTTTCTAAACATACAAATGTATACCTATACACCTTAAAAAGGTTGTAAAAATTAATAAAAGTCGAACTTTAAGTAAAAAATAATAATTTTGTGATGCCTTTTCTTTAAAAAATAATATGTGCGCATGAATTGGTTCACGAACCCAAACCGAAACCGGTCTTTCAAACTGGAAAACTCGGGGCTGAACCAAACCGAACCGGCTTGGACACGAACTGGCACCAAACACGAAACGGTTTAGAACCGGTTCGGTTCCTAGAAAAAACTGATATGTGCATGTGTATAAAGTTCTCAGGTTGGGATGTATTATGTGGAATATTTTCAACTAACCTAACTTTCAATTTCACTTTCCGATGCCACTGATAGAAATTTATGGTGCACTTGATTAACAGTTGTATTGCATTGCTTTTATCATGTGAAAAAAGTTATGGGTATGCTTCTTTGCAAGTTGATTACATATGAGTCGTTCCAACCTCCTCCCTCTTAATATGAATCTTATAAAGGTCCCTATGATTTCTTCTCCTTGACAATCTATCCAGATTTGACACTTTCAACATATTGAGTAGGACTATTAATATAATAATAGTTGCTAATGAGTCAAATCGCTACTTCTATTTTTTTAGCGACATGTAGGTCAAATTGCATATGGTATATATAACGTAGCACGCTATCATGTCTCCTTGTAGCCTTTAAAAAATTTACCCCACTACGAAGCACAGGTGCTTACACACACAAACATATACACCTTACATCTTGATTCTTTTAATCGTTTTAAGGTTTGAATTACGTTTACGCCTTGTATTGTCAACTCCGCCGCAACGCGCGGTTTACCTGCTAATACTCTCTAAAGGGCCAATGTGATTTCATTCACTCTTTTATACTCTCATGCATACTTACACTTTAAATTATTTGCTTTTAAACTTTTACAGAGTCGACACTTATTCTAATGCTGGATAGTGGCCACAAAATAAACCCCTACTGGTGGCGAGGCCGATGATGTTTGTTTTGTAATATTCAAGTAGCAGTGATAGAAGAGTTCCAGCCAGAGGTTAACCGAATGGAATTTTGTAAAAGTTTATACTAGTGCAATTAAGTACATCTTAGTGGTGTATTTCCTTCTTTAGCATCTGTGTGTGTTATATAAAAGTGGTAATCTTAATAAATGTATAACAAATGTAGATGGGAAGTGTGATCATTTTGCCATTGAAATAGAACTCCTTTTTTATGATATAAAAATAATGTGGCTTCTAACATTTGAAGATTTATATTAGTGGGACAATTCTTTTAACCAAATTTATGCGACTAGTGGTTGTTGATGTAAAATTATTGAACTTGAAAATTCAACAGTGTGGGGACATAAATTTGGCATTGTCATTCACCACATTTCAACACCGAAATTATATTGTTAATCATGAATCCATATGTCCACCCACTTCACTTTTGTAGTTATTCACCACGCCTATAAATAGACCTATGCAATCCAAAGGAGTCACCAAGCAATAAACTAACTAAACCAAGATGGGGAAAATGAGGGCATTAAGTTTGGCTAGTTTGTTAATACTTTCAACTTTAGTCATGTTGTCTGAGAGTCGAGTAGCAAGAAAGGACTTAGGTTTGGATTTGGGAGGGATTGGTCTAGGTGTTGGAGTTGGGATTGGGATAGGTGGAAGTGGTTCAGGATCTGGAGCAGGTGCAGGCTCCGGATCTGGCTCATCCTCTAGCTCCTCCAGCTCGAGTTCTAGCTCAAGTTCTGGGGGAGGAGGAGGAGCAGGATCAGAAGCTGGCTCGTCTGCTGGTTCTCATGCTGGATCAGGTTCAGGAGGTCGGGGAAAAGGGGGTGGTGGTGGTGGTGGCGGCGGTGGCGGTGGAGGAGGAGGCGGTGGCGGACGTGGAGGTGGTTCTGGTGAGGGTTCAGGAGAGGGAAGCGGGTATGGGTCCGGACATGGAGGTGGTGGTGGAGATCGCAAATAAATAATACTATGGTTTTCTTGTAAGATTTATGAATAAGCTATGCATGCATGCATTTTAATTGTTACTTGTGCAATACGTATATGATGAAAAGTGTCTTGTTGAGTGATTTTTACACAAAACAAAGTGTTGTTCGGTGTTTCATGTTTGTACTATAATTGTAACTTTTAATGGATTTTAAGTTGATTGAAGTACTATTTTGAGTTGGTAGTTTAAAATAGTAAATATGTTAATGATTTGGGATCCTTAAAAGTTAAAAGTAAAACTAACATTGGCAAACAAATTCCATTTGTTAATCACTAGTAGATGCAAGACATGCAAGTCAATCATCTAGTCTTTGAAAAAGAGAGTTTAAGAAACCTTTGGAATAATCCTCATGGATTTTGATTTCAAAGCATATTAATTTCAATGGACTACAAAATCTTTATTATTATCTTTTTGTTTCTAACTTTTTTAACATTTCTTATTCTATACAATAAGCACTTTTTCACAAATCACCATTTGACTTTCTTTGTTGACTCCATTTATAATTTTTTGACATTATAAGATTTGTGTTTTCGGCCCAAAACCAGTATTAACATAGACACCAGCCAATAACTGCGCAACTAGTAACTAGAAAGGTGACTTCTACTGGCAAACAAATATTTTCCACAAATGCGTTCATAAGCTGGTAACCATCGGATAAGTTAAATTAAGAAAAAAATGTTTTTATTGCCTCTCGGGGATTACCGACGATTTCCTACGAACACATTTACATCACTATCTTTTTAATAATTATGGAGGAATTTTGAGATTCTGAATACGAATTTGTTTCAAACATTTCCACATGCATTTCCGTCTTCGGGGAGTTCGAATTTGCGACAAATGCCATCTGATTAGTCATAAATTGTGATATGTAGAGAGAAACAAGTACAAATTAATTAAAACATAAATTAAACCAAATAACACCAACACCAAAGGTAAACGATGCCTTCTAACAGAGAAACCAACCCACATAATTATAGGCGAGAAAACTCTCAAATATGAAAACCGTTAAGCTGGCTAAAGGCTGGAGGATCGAGCCAACACTAGGAATGTTCAGTTCATGGTTTGGTTTTTGCGGTTTTTAGGTCAAACCGTGAACCAAACCGTAGAACTCTTAAACCGAACAAAACCAAACCGTTAATAACGGTTTGGTTTCACGGTTTGGGCTCGTTGAGCCTTTACACAAGATGTCCAAAAATATTGTCCAAACGTCATGTTTCATAAAAAAAAATAAAGTTATTGGTTGTTCATAGTTCATTATGTTTTGAAAATTTGGAATTTAGAAAACTAGCATAACGTATGAGCGTCGAGTTCATAAAAATATGAGAAAATGGAATCTCCTTTTATCTCATACACATATGGATCATCTTGGGTCCTTCATTAATGTTATTATTTTTAGTACAAGCTTTTTTAGATAAGCCTAATAACACACATAAAACACACACAACACACACACACACACACACATATATATATATATATATATATATATATATTTAAAAAACATATCAAAAATACTTACGGTCCGGTCCGGTTTTATACAGTTGATTTTTTTTGTATAAAACCGTAAACCAAACCGTTCGTTACGGTTTGAAAATATTGAAACTGACCAACCAAAAGTTGAGTAAAAAAACCGACTGTAAAATCAAAACCGATTACCGGTTTAGAACCGAATCATAAACATCCCTAGCCGACTCCAAGAAAATCAACGAACACAAGAAAGGCTCTAATCAAAACACCAGGCCCAAGGAGAAGAAGCCCATCTGGAAAATACCAAGACCAAACATATTAGAGAATGGGATAGGATTATAAAACTGGAACTTTTATTTTTAACAACATTCATAAGTCATAAGTCATAACTCTTTACATTTTAACCTAGTACAGTGTAAGTACACTTATACTGCATTGATTATATAATGATGTAATTTGATGTAATTCAACTCAATATACTCATCACATTCTATGATATGTGGTAAATCCTTTGTTATCTTATTGTTTTTTGTCTTTTGTCATGGACAAATACTCACAAGTTACATTATGCAAAATATCTTGTAGTCTTCTTGTATATTTGTTAAAATCATATCCACATATAATTAGATATTTAATCATTTAACATATAAAGTAAAACAACAAACTATGATTACCCGGACATTAAAACTTAACGTGGTGTCACTTGTAGCCCAAAATCAAAATAAGGTATATAGGCCAATCTTGTGTTGAATGGCCAGCCTAAACACATATTATAGCCCAATAACTTGTCTATTGTTTTGTGCTATTTTTAGAGATTCTTTTGAAAGGGAACGGAGTTAGTTAGACTCTTGATTATAATATCCTTCCGGCTAGAGGTGCACAAAAAACTGTACTTGGAACCGGACCCAAGAAAAAGAATCGAAACCGATTACTTTTATACTCGGGTATTCTATACCCATAACCGAACCCGACCCTACCCGTAGGCAATGGCTGATGAGAGGGTGTTTTACCATGTTAAGATGTATGCAATTATGTGTTTTTAAGTGGTTTATATCATAAAATATGGTTACTTTGAGATTGTTTGTGAATTACAGGTGTACGGTGCTTAAAAATACTAATTGGAGCTTATTGGAAGGTTTTGGGAGAAGGTAGGAGTGGATTGGATGCATTTTTGGAGAAACTAAATGGATCTAAATCGGAGATATTAAATGATGATATGATAAAGCTCTGAAATACGAAGACTTTGTCGCAAGAATAGAAGAAAACTAGAGTTATAATGAAGATTTTATGAAAAAAACAAGAAGATCAGCGCATGCTGGTGTAGTACCAGAGCACCTTGCGCTGGTGCATGTCTGACCTTGCGCCACCCCCATTTTCACATCAGAAGACCAACGCATGCTGGGAGGGTACCAGCGCACCTTGCGCTGGTGCATATCTGACCTTGCGCCCTGGTCAGCTTATGTCATGAAATTGATGGTTTTAAACCTCATAAATAGATAATTATTCTCCCAAATGACAGGATCTTTAACCCTAGCCGTTTCTAGTCATTCCGAAGGTGTTTTTCCCTCAATTAATCATTCCTAATCATCATCTTAATCATCTAATCATGCATTCAATCTCCAGCAACACATCAATTGAAGATCTTGCAATGGAGATAAGAGGCTAATTCCTTTGTGACCACCTCCAGGTGGATGGTTTGTATGTGAAATTCAACTTGATTCATTTTATTATTTTTGGATTGTTCTTTATGTTTTGAAGAATACTTGTGGTTTGATTCATTTAAATAAATTGTTTGTGTAGCAATTGTTTGTCCTTTATCATTCACATTCGGTTTTCTTGCATCGTAAGTAGTTTGATTATTGGGTGGGTATTTGGCACATACAGTTTGGTAATTGGGTTGTACAGGTTATTATTAAAAACTTGTGTCTAATTATCACTTGAATTAAAACCAACAAACAAGACTATGTCTATGTGATATCCTACAATTGATCAGGTTTGGGTGAATCATAGAACCGGAAGTCCGAAAGGGGTTACGTCTTTTACATAATTGTTTGCAAATCTCAATTTCGTTCTCTAAACATTAAATAAATAAATTAAGCAATTAGTTAGTTAATTTAATAGTTTAAATAAGTGAGACTACAACTTTCCACCAATTCCCTGTGGAGACGACTTAACTTCCATATACTACTTATTTCTCATATTTATGATTGACCAAATGACATCGATCAGTGGCGAAGCTTGGTTCTCGAATTGGTGGGGGCCGGACTTAATTTTTTCGATCGGTAATGGCCGGAAAGACCAAATCGGTGGGGGCCTGACTCAACCCAGACTCAATTTACCTATTTAAATCGCAAAATTCCACCACTGCCACAAAAATCGATGGGACTGGGGCCCTCAGCCCCTAAAGAACTTTCGCCCATGCCCGTAGGGTATGGATAGGGTATACATTTAGATCTCAATACCCGTACCCGATTTATACCCGAAAATGCC
The DNA here is from genome assembly GCA_030844895.1 of Ambrosia x helenae. NCBI lineage: Eukaryota > Viridiplantae > Streptophyta > Magnoliopsida > Asterales > Asteraceae > Ambrosia > Ambrosia x helenae. The sequence continues at coordinate 17,244 of JAUTDX010007468.1, read as the reverse complement.
CGAACCGGTGATACGCTATACCTGATAGCAGTTTTTTTCTAATACCTAATAGAATACCCAAATTTTAAAGTATATTTTTATGATTACTATCCATGTTTTATATCTAAGTTTTTTTAGAAATGCATATTATAAAGTAAATAATTTACAAATGAGTGAATTTATGTTATTGTAACTTATTTAATTATTTTACAAATTACAAACCAAATTTAAGTTTTCAACGAATTTATTTTTTAGTAAAATAATAAAGAAAAAAACTTATTTTTTTAACCAGCTATTACTACCCGGTTCCAGTACCCAGTTTGTGCACCTCTTTCCTTCCCTAAGGGGTTGTTTGTTTTTTTTCGGAAGCACTTGTGACCTCTTTTGTCTGCGCCGCGCAGACGTGCGTAGACGTTTGGGGTCTGCAAATTGTTTGTGTTTTGGAAGACCTTTATGTTAAAAATATACATACACATGATAGTTTAATAGTCAAAAAGGGTGTTAGCATTATGCATAGCTAAAATATGTTGCATAACAATATGCAGGTTGCTTATGTGGATAGCGAGGTGCTCGAGGCCAAGATTGCTGAGTAGGAGCCCAAGTTTGCTGATCAGGAATCCAAGATTGGTAAAAGCCCAGTTCGTTATATGGGAAGCCTATCCATCTGACTATAAATATTAGTTATGATCTCAACCGTCCATTCTTGACAATCCGTGTGTGTCTCATCCGACGGTGGAAAATTGGGTTGTCCATCTTGTTCTAGCTGTATATAAAAAGATGTTTTCTCTTTCTTGTTAATAATTCAGAAGGTCTTTCCTTCACACATATCAAAAAGCATATCTCACACACACCTTCCAGATTATTCCTCGGTCATGATTTCATCTAAGGTTTTTCTTCCTTATTTTTGTTGATCAGATTGGTATTGTCGTTCAGTTCTTAGTTTTGTGTAATCTTATGGTATGAAATCGTGTAGTGACTGGGTTTGTGTCTAAGTGTCTGGTTTGTTTAGGTGTTAGGATTGTTTTCCATGTATTTTAAGAGTCTTGTATGTATTTGGGATAATATTTTTGGTTTGGGAAATACTAAATCGTATTTTGAAGTTTTGATATCAGGTTCTTGACATGGTATCATAGCCAGGTTGGTTCGTATTGATTTTCCGCTGCTGATTCTTTCAATTTGTGACTGTCCAGGTTGATATAGATTGGTTCACGTCTGTTCAATCTGTGGCTGTGCTGGTGATTGTTAGTTATTAAAGAAAGTGTGCATGGGTCTCCAGATCTGTTAAAGGCCCATACTTTTTGGATAAAAGTTTCTTCATAAACCAGTTCTTGATTATTATCCAACCATCTTTCTCTCTTCGATCGTTTGTTCACAACGATCATTCCTCTCACTAACACACTTATCCACTCATTTCTTTTTTGTTTTTTTTTTCCTTTGCCTCTCTATCCTCAATATATCAAGAACCAACATCTGAGATCTACCATCAAGCCCAGAATATAAGTTCAAACGAGAAGTAATGAAGAAGTTGCATTCACTTTATGGTTTTGTGATCAAATGTAAATAAACCCTATTATTATAAAAAGCCCTAAATTTTGAGTGAATGGTGAGGGTGTTTTGGAAACAGACGGATGGAAAAAGTGTCTCATCGTGTTTGGGTTTAGTTTGAAGGATAGAAGGAGCCATGTTAAGATTGTGAATGAGAAAAATAGGTTTTTGATTGTTGTTGTTTCTGATGGATTGGTTCAGATTACGAATCAGAGTGTTATTGCGGTTGTTATCGTTTGAATTCTTGAAACTGAGTTGGTCTTGCTTGTATTAAAGGGAGATTGTTTTTTAAATTCTGGTCGGTTGTGTGAGTGTTTTAATTAATTTATGTATGTTCGGTTCTGTTATCAAATCTGAAGGGTATGGCAATTTGAATTCGGATTTGGTTTTCGGGTTGTTTTGACTTTATGGTTGCTGAAGTTTGGTCGATTTCCTCTGTTGTTAAGATCTGGTATTGATGTGCCAGATTAGGGGTTTTTGTTTTCGGGAAAAAAGGAGAACTTGATGATGATAATCTTGGAGTGCTTTTTCTTTGCTTCACAGTTTGTAACCCTAAGGGGTTGTTTGGTAAGCCTCTTAATGAGGCTCTGAATCATTCAGTGCTTAATGATTTAGCATTCAGTGCGTTTGTTTCAGCCTCTGAATGGAATAATTAAGTCTGAATCATTAAGATTTGGGATGTTGCTGAATCATTAAGCACTAAACCATTAACAAAATAAATGTTTTTCTTTATTTCTTTTATTTTACCTAATCTATTAATTTTTATTAAATCAACCAATTATCACATTGTTATTTTTTTTTCTTCAAACGGATAATTATATTTCTTTTATTTTATTTTTAACTAACTTATTATAATTCTTTTCCTTTTTATATTTTAATGCTTTCCCTTTACTTATTCCAACAACTAAACTAACATGGTTTTCTTGGTTATCTTTAAGGAAATAAACGTATTTGTTAACGATATAGGTATATAACCGAACAATTCATGAGTGTAAACCAATACAAACGAACACAATTGAACAAAATTAAGCAAAAACCCAATGAAAATTAAACATGAACTCAATCTATTGGACAAAAAAGGTTAATAACACTATATTAAACTGTAATCTGTAATATTAAGATTTATAACTAAATTGTAGTGGAACAAAAAGATTTAAATGAAATAAGTAATGTAAACGAACAAACATAAACAAGAGTAAATGAACTCACTTAGATGAATGTAAATGAACAAACATAAACAGTATTCACGAACATAAATAAATGAACTGGACATGTATTCACGTGAGGTGATTAACTAATTGAACAAAAAAAAATGTCATATGTGACTATTAAGGGTATGTTTGGCAAGAAGCTTTTAAGAGCTTTTAGGAGCTTCAAGCTTTTAAGAAAAAGCTCCTACTCAATAAAAAGTCTTGTTTGGTTGAAGGAGCTGGAAGCTTTTAAGTTAGAGAAAAAACTCTACAGTGAAAAGCTACTAGTACTAGCGTTTAAGAAAAAACTCCTACTAGCTACAAGCTTTTAATGAGTAAATGACACAAATACCCATTCTATTTTAAAAATAAAATAAAAACCTTCTTTACAAGCTTTTAATTATGCCAATTTTGGTCATTTTATTAAAAGCTCCAGCTACTCTGCCAAACACCAAAATATATTTAAAAAGCTTGCAGCTACCAGCTTCCAGCTAACAGCTTGCAGCTACCAGCTACCAGCTATCAGCTTCCAGCTACCAGCCACCAGCTAGTTTTGCCAAACATACCCTAAAAAAGAAGTTGATAATTTAAAACATTAAAATATGTATCAAGTTGAAATATTACGCTAGCGATAAATTTTTAACCAACAAATCTACGAAAGCAACTACACACTTTTGCCTGTGGCTTTTAATAAAACTTAAATAACTTTAGGACCAATATGAGTATTGAATTAATAATCATGTACACTGACAATTATAAACGAAATATTACCTAAACGAAATATTACCTAAAAGTACATAAAAATATATCTATAAAACTGTAGGTTAGAGGTATTTGAAAAATAAATAAATTAGTTAGTTAAAAAACATATATCTTGGATTGAAGAAAAAAATATACAAGTGATAACAAATAGATTGAATAAAGAATATAATAAATTAGTTAAAAACAAATAAGTAAAGAAAAATACCCATTTTGGTAAATACTTTTCAAATCACCCAATTTAGTAAATATTTTTTCCACCAACACTTATTTGGAAAAAAAAAAACTCCTCATTCTAGCATTAAAGCCAAAGAACAAGAGTTAATACGACCTTCTAGCATGTTAAAAGTTTTCTCTCGCTCTTTCGCTTTGTGTTAATATGAGTGTCACTAACTTTTAGCATGTTATAACACTAACAAACATGTATAAATAGATTTACCTTTTCTTTATAACCTTTGTATTGGACAAAAATTACCAAAGTAATTTAATGATCAAATTAGTTAAGTGAAGTAATGTGCTTTATGAAAACTCAAGTAAACAAACCGATGATCCTTGATCAATAGTCAGGATCCTGAATGCTAAATGAATAAGTATAAAAAATGCAATTGTTGTACGAAATAAAGTCAATGCAATGTATGAAATGAATGAAAGTAAAATGGAACACAGGATTTTAGGATTTTGTTATGAGGAAAAACCCTTTATCTTCTTATAGAAGATGATCTTCGGCATAAAAACTCCGTGAGCCGACAACGATCTAACTCCGATCTATTACTAAAAATGAATTACAATTGTGAGCAACGATATTCGATGGCTAAGTGTTACGATGTTTGTTGTGTGAGTCTTGTGTGTTTTCCGATCACCGAATCGTGCTATTTATACAAGAAAATAAAGACATTAGCTAGCCAAACTAACTATGCGATATATCCGGAATCCTTAGATGAATCTGCCTTCCAAGTCCAACTAGCTGTTTGAGCCTTCATCACACGTCTTGTTAACTTCTTTTTCAAGTTTAATGGTAAGACTTGGTCTCCGTATTTATCGTACCTGCAAAATGTTAGAGGCATAGAACCATTGATAAGGTTAGTACCAATTATGCAGGACACCGATCTAGTCAGGATCCCCAATACCCTGAATGTTCAGGATTCTTAGTATTACCATTATTCAGAGTCATAAAATTTACCCAAACATCATTTTCTGTATCATGATTCATGTGTAAGAATTTATCTTCACACATTTTCATTAGTGATAAAAGCAAATATATTTAAATATATCATGTCCATATCTAGTCCTCACATTCAAAACTCACACAGCAAAACATGCTTCCAAAACATAGAACCTATTTATCGTATTCATATTTACATAATCTACGACTATAAATACCATTAAAAAAAGAAAAAGAAAAATAGAAAGAAAATCAATTTAATACCTACGATAAAAACAAAATCCCAAAAATAACGTGAGACGATAACCACATATTTCAAAAAAATATCAAAATACACCCCTCTAAAAATAACACACCTTATCATTAGTCCAAATAATATTCCCCTATCTCCTATAAGTCTATATTGGCATAATATTCCCCTCCATCACTATATAATCACAACCAAGTTCTTCTTTATTCTCTATAAAAAAAAAAAACAAATACAAAAACAAATTCCAATTGTTTTCTAGATCTCAACCCAACACCACCTAAATCAATACCTATTCCGTAAACCATATACAACCCATCATCACATGACCTAACAATGCCGCCATTGGAGGAAACCATCTTTCCTTCAACACCCGGTAAATTCAAAATCGAACGACCACATTACCACACCATGAACCGCTCTTTTCACCGTTGTTTCACTTCTACCACCACCATGTTCCTTTGGGCATTATTATTAATCGCTTTTACCGCCTCTTATTTAAGCCTCCAAAGTTTCGTATATTCCAATACCCGCCCCTTCCACCACCCAGTCCCCCGCGACCCCGTTGTTATCGGTGGACCCCACTGGGAGAAACAAATCCGTTCCTCCGCTCAGGTCCACCGATCCCACGGGATCTCTGTCCTCGTAACCGGCGCAGCCGGTTTCGTGGGATCCCATGTCGCCCTCGCGTTAAAAAAACGCGGGGACGGCGTGGTGGGGTTGGATAATTTTAATGATTATTATGACCCGGGTTTGAAACGTGCTAGACGCACGCTTCTCGAGGGTCATAATATTTTTATTGTGGAAGGGGATATTAATGATGAGAGAATTTGGGTTAAGCTTTTTGACGTTGTACCATTTACGCACGTGATGCATTTGGCGGCGCAAGCGGGCGTACGTTACGCTATGAAAAACCCGCATTCGTATGTACACAGTAATATCGCGGGGTTGGTTACGCTTCTAGAGCAATGTAAGTCGGCTGACCCGCAACCCGCGGTCGTGTGGGCGAGTTCGAGTTCGGTTTACGGGTTAAACGACAAGGCTCCGTTTTCCGAAGCGGACAGGACGGACCGGCCCGCTTCGTTATACGCAGCCACTAAAAAAGCGGGTGAAGCAATTACGCATAGTTATAATCATATTTACGGGTTGTCAATAACCGGGTTGAGGTTTTTTTACTGTTTACGGGCCGTGGGGGCGACCCGACATGGCGTATTTTTCGTTTACGGAGAATATTCTAAAAGGGAAGCCGATAACGATTTACCGGGGAAGAATCGGGTTGATTTGGCTAGGGATTTTACGTACATTGATGATGTTGTGAAAGGGTGTGTAGCGGCGTTGGATACGTCGGGTAAGAGTACGGGGTCGGGTGGGAAAAAGAAGGGGGCGGCCCCGTATCGGGTATATAATTTGGGGAACACGCAACCCGTGACGGTTCCAACGATGGTGAGTTTACTAGAGAAGTATTTGAAGAAGAAGGCGAAAAAGCACGTGGTCACGATGCTTGGAAACGGGGACGTTCCGTTTACGCATGCGAATATAAGTTTAGCTCGGAAGGAACTCGGGTATAACCCGACAACCGATTTGTCTACCGGGTTGAGAAAGTTTGTTAAATGGTATGAGTCTTATTATGTCGATAATCACGGCAAGCCTGTAAAGTATTAGATTTTTTAGTTTCTTTTTTTTTTTTTCGTTTTTAGATTAATTTTTGTAATTTTTTTATTAGCACCGAAATTTTTAATTAAAAAGAGGAATTTTTGTTGGTTTAGTTTTGTTATTATTTAGTTAAAGGAAACTGCAAAGAAAATAAATTCTAAATTTGTGAGAGTAAGTATCGCATTACAACCGGTAGGGTTGGTTGTATTTATTTGTTTACTTAAATATGGGGACTAAATATGGTTGAAATAGAAGTACGAGGGTTGGTGATGACATTTATTAAAGTCAAAAAGATTAATCGCGTTATTATAGTGGACAGCTGGATCGTACAGACTCGGCCCACACTGTTAAATTCTATTTTGTACTTGTTCTCGACCTTTAGGTTAAACGATTAGGAGAAGATTCATGGGTGTGTGTTAGATATTAACACACATTGAATCGTTTAGATCGTGGTAGCTGGTCAATTTGGTCGGGTTTTTTTCATCTTTTTTTTTTAAACGGCAAGGGTTTTTTTCATCTAAATGGGCCAGTCTGTTATTTAGTTTTGTTGGCTTAACGATTACACTGGTTTAGAATTTGAAACCGGGCTAAATATAAACGATTGTTTAACTATTTCTACATATGTTTTACATCTAAACGGTTGGGTTTCAGATTTAGTTTTATTGGTTTAACAATAAGACCGGTTTACAATTTGAAATCAAATCAGATTGTAAACCGAAAGATCGATTAACTTTTAGTGTTTATACATACGTTTTCAATTATGTAAATTGAAACCAATAACTATTAGCATAAACCATGGAACCTTTTTATTAGTATAAATATAGGGTAAAGTTATTTTACATAGTGTAACAAAAATTAGAAGGGTGAGAAAGATACAAAAAAAAAACACAATAGATAATGAAATATGATATAATTGGCCACCAAATATAACACAATGCCGAAAATTAGAACACAATGCTCAAGAAAAAAGATACAATGATCGCAAAAATGACACAATGCTACATACAAGACACAATGATATAACGTAAATTTTAAAAACTTCAAGCTAAAACTCCAAAAAAGTGAAAACCTTAAATCTAAGATCGTAGAGTTCGATGAGACAGTTTCAATGCCGCTTGAATGAGTTCAATCTGAGTCTGTTTTGTATTTAAGCTTAACCCTATATATATATATATAATATATATATATATATATATATATATATATATAGGGAAACTATAATTAGAAAACCCTTGTGAGTTAAAGAAAACTTATAAAACTCATTCTATGATCCACATTCATCCACATCCTCACTATTGAAAATATGGCCAAGGGTATTTTGAGTAGTTTCCCTCTTATCTGACATCCCTTCACTATCTCTCATATATCCTTGTAACCTCTTTCCCTTTTTAATTCCAAATCTCCATATACAGACCTATAGTTCTCTTTCTTTCTTTCTTTTTTTCTTTCTTTGTTCACCCACTAAAGTGACAATGTCAAAAGTGAAGGTTAAATTGATGATGAAAATGTTACGGTGGTTGGAAGCAGAGGGTTTCGAAAAACTGATCTGGCAAAACTCCGGTGATACAGAACGACCACCTTCATAACCATCGCTGTTGGGTTTGTTTCTCGCAACACCACCGCCACCGCCAATCGTCACATGGAGTAAGGCGGCGGTCTTCAGGGGTCGGATCTGTTCAGGGGTGGGATTTGGTCGGATCTGTTTAGGGGTCGGATCTGGTCGGATCTGTTACACCTTTCCACCTTTCTTGTTCATATGTGTTGTTTCTCGTAACAACACCGCCACCGCCAATTGGCTGGCACTTTTTTTTCCCTATTTCATTTTGTTTGATTTGTGCGACTGATGATATCAGATTGGTCTTCCTGGATTTGACTCTATGCCTTCTGCTCTGAATATGTTGACCAAGCATGAATTTGCAGCTTACTGTAATCATTATTGGGAAAATCAATTTAAGAAGGTTTTGATTTTTGTGATGTTTATTTACTTTCATCTGTACTATATTCGTAGCTTATGTATATGCGCACCCTGATATTTGTAAATATATGCTTGGATGTTTAATGTATGCAGATCTCTCTTTTGGAATTTTTTCGTGATCGCAAGATGATGAGTGTTCTTTGTAGTCGAAAACAAATTGAGATTTCCAAAGGTGCCCCAGAGAGCATACTTTCTAAATGCACAAGTATTCTTTGCAATGATGATGGTTCGAATGTTCCCCCAACTGGAAATATCAGGGTTGAGCTTGAATCTAGATTTTCAAGGATGACTACTTTTTTATGTTGCTTTTACATAATGATTTTACATATTTTTTTTTGGTAAATTCATATTATTTTTATGTTGCTTTTACATAAATAAAATGAATTAACAAATTTTTATTGGAATCTTGTTACATTTTTTTATTTATTATAAAATTTTAATTATTTGCATTATTATTTGTTATTTCTATAAATAGGGTTTTTGATGAATGCGGAGAAGAACATGAAGATAGTTTGTTACAATGAACATTTTTAGTTGAGACATGCTATTATTTTTTTTTATTCTGTCATAAAGGATTTTTTTGTTGTTACAGAACTAAGCTCGCTTATTACAGAAAACGTTTTGTAACTTCTAATAAAGTGGGGTTTTTTATGATTCACATATTGTTTTATATTTAACATTTTAGTCATTAACATATTTGTTTTGAATCTAATGTTCTTTTTATTTCTTTGAATCCATATCATGTTACATAAATATAACATTATGGTATAAGTTGTAACACAATAACAAAAGTTGTAACATACTAGAAGTATAAGTTGTAACACAATTTCAAAAGCTGTAACATTGTTGTTACAGTTACCATGTTTAGTTTACATGTTATGTTATAAAATAATATGAATGTGAAACTAGAAAAATGTTAAAAGTAACTATTAAAAGAGAGAGAAAAAAGAGGAGAGAGAGAAGAAAGATGGTAGAGAAAAGAGAGAGGAAAGAGTTGAAAAAAAAGTGATTTGATTGATGAGAGAGTAGAGAGAAGGGAAAAGGAGAGAGTATGTTGTCATAAGTTACCATTTTACCCTTTTGGTGCCTTTTATGATTAAAATAATGATTTGATAAAGTTTGAAAGACTTAATTGCCAATTTAGTTCCTGAGGTTTGACAAAAATTGTTACTTTCATCCAAATCATTTTTTTTGTCAATTTAGTCCCTGTGGTTTCATTTTTTGTCATTTTAGTCCCTGAGGTTTGTCAATAACTGTCACTTTCATCCAAATCTTGTTAGTCCACAGGGACTAAAATGACAAAAAAATGAAACCACAGGGACTAAAATGACAAAAAAAAAGATTTGGATGAAAGTGACAATTTTTGACAAACCTCAGGGGACTAAATTAGCAATTAACTCAAGTTTGAAATGTGAGATCTAATCTAAGCCATAGATGATGGATGATCAATGGATAAGATTGAGTTTTCAAAGTTTCTTTAACTGGAGTAGGTTCTCAATTTATCACCCCTATATATATTATATATAGGGTAGGGTTCCTGTAGGAATATTGTTTTGTGTGAGAAGTGTAGGAAGGATTAAGAATTAACATGTAGGCATCATGTTTTTTATTTTGGAATGATGTATTGGGTTGTTTTGGCTTGAAAAACATTTAACACAACAATATACAAAAATTTAAAACACAATCCAATGTATTATAGTTATTAAATTTAAATTACAGATAAAACACCCTAGTAATTATTTAAAACACTCTGCTTAAAACACCCTAGTAATTACTTAAAACACTCTGCTTAAAATACATTGTTTTCGGTTATTAATTTGTTATGTTTGGTGTTTTTTAAGCAAAACAATCCAAAACATCATGAATAAGTCAAAAAAAAATATGTATACATATCAATTTTTAATCCTTCCTACACTTCTCACACAAACCAATATTCCTACATGATCCTCTACCTATATATATATATAGGGGATGGATAAAGAGGAAACCTCATCTTTATAAAAAACCCTTTAAACTCTATGGTGACCATTGATCAAACTTGATCAATGGTCCTTAATTATTTTCTATATAATATTCAAAAGCAAGTGGGCCACTTGCTTAAAAAAGGTAGATTAAGGGCATTAAGGTCATTTTAAATGAATTTTTTATAATTTAATTTTCTGAATCCTAGGTTTTAAAAAGGTTGATTTGACACTTGTCAAGTCACCTCTCTCCTACTTTATGACACTTTCTCCAGCACGAAAAAATAACATACGTTAGGGTTGTGATGCAAAATTCTGACCTCGTGTGAGACATCGCTAACATGTGTTACCAAACATATACTAAAAGAACATAGTAAAAGAACACATAAAATGTGTATTTATTTAATAAATGATAAAAACGATCATTACAATCAATACTAAAAATGTATCAAAAAAGTTTTCATACATACATAATTATTTGTGAAATGATAAAAAAAAACTATCATAACATAAAAAAGATCTAGCTATGCTTCATTCTTGATACCCATCTTCATCTTTAACACGAAACATCTCTTCACCTACAAAAAAAAGATAACACGTGTTAGTTGGACTCTCCGAAACATATAATGAGACATCACTAACATGTATAGTGTAATTCTAAAACATATTTTTACTGAATTAACGTATGTCATATGAACCCTAACACACGTTAGTTGGGCATATACTACGTATGTCATATGAACCCTAACATCTGTTAGTTAGGTATATACTAGCATGTGTTAGCATCACTAACATGTGTATAAACAACACCAAATATGCAGTGCCAAGTATATCATACTCAATTTTACAACTATGTTAATACAAATACTCAAATACGATTAATAGGGTTTGAAATCCAACAATAATAAATTTAAAAAATCAAATCAGAACCCTAGCACCTATTAGTTGGGCATATACTAGCATGTGTTAGCATATTCTAAATCAAAACACTAGCACACGAAATATATAATATAATAAAAGACATCAGTAGCATGTGTTAGCATATTCTAAAAATACATGTCTTACTAAAAATAACGTATGTCATATGGGTCCTAGCACCTGTTAGTTGGGCATATACTAGCATGTGTTAGCATCACTAACGTGTGTGAGCATACAAGACTCGGACCGCAAAAAATAGACATGTACCCTTTACGAGTTCATAACAATTTCACTTGCCAAAAATTTATTAAACATAATACAAAAATTATTTAAACACCCTATTCACCAAAAGATTAAACATTTATAATCTTTATAAAAAAACATCACTTACCACAGCCACATCACCAACGCCTCCTTCTTCCAATAGCCTACTCGTGAAAACAACACTGGAACAGATAACATGTGTTAGCATATACTAACATAAAAAAAAAAACTACAAAATTATTCATCAATCACATGTGATCTGTCAACCTCATGTCCTCAATCTAATAAAAATCTAACATAAACAAAATAATAATAATAAAAAAAAATAAAAAAACGTTAACATAAGTTTTTTTATTCAAGCATTTGATCGAACACTTGGTATGCGAACAAAAACTATCCCCAAAACTACTATTATTATTATTCTAACAAACCCCAAAACCTAACTAGAAACAAATATTTCAAAACTCACCAAGATTCAAGTTTGATTAACACCAAAATATCCAGATCTAGCTTATTATAATAATAATAATAATAATAATAATAATAATAATAATAATAATAATAATAATAAAATCATCTTATATAGCACTTATAGGACATGATCTTACCATGGACTTTTGTTGATTGAATAATAAATCCATTTTAAACTTGTCAAATTCAGACTTTTGTTGATTGAATAATAAATCCATTTTAACTTGAAAATTATATTCATTATGAAAACGAGAATAGGCTGGACTAAATGAAGTGACCATCAAATTAATCAAGACAAACCTGCTGATGAAATATATCATCCATCATTCGTGCAGCATGTATAAGTTAAAACCAGAGCTTCCTTGTCTTCCTCAGTTAGACCAGTCAACTGTGTCAACCATGACGGTGGCGGTGGCGTTGGTTGTTGTGGTGGTGGTGGTGCTTCTAGAGAGAGACAGAGAAGGGGGAGGGTAGAGAGAGAGGGCATATTCAGTAAATTGAATTTGAAAAAATGAAGAGAGAGGGGGAAAACAATTTATATAATGAGAGAGAGAAGGGGGTGATGGAAAAGACCAAACTAACCTTGTTAATATAATAAAGAGTAATTGTGGGTGGGATGATGTGGCACCATATGGACCAAGCATTGGGTTTATTGGAGTTTTTCATTTAAAATGGGTTTTTCCATATACTTCCCCTATATATATATATATATATATATATATATATACACACACACACATACTTGAAGGTTTGAAAAAAAGAGAAGAGGGCAAAATGACTGAAATAGCCTTGGGTTAATAAAAAATAATTTACTTTGAATGGTGATGTGGTGCATTGTGGTCCACAAGATGGGTTTGTGGGGGTTTCTTCAAATTTTGGGGTTTCTTCTATATACTTAGCCTATATATATATATATATATATATATATATACATACATATATAGAAAACCTCAAAAATTTGAGGGAAAACCCCTAAAAAAACCCTAAAAAAACCTACTTCCCGAGTTTTTTTTTTTTTTTTTGAAAAACATTAGGGCATGTAATATATATGTTTTTAAGAGTTTTGAGCCAAGCATTGAGTTTATTGGAGTTTTTCATTTAAAATGGGTTTTTTTCCATATACTTCCCCTTTATATATATATATATTATATATAATATATATATATATATAGATACACACACACACACACTTGAAGGTTTGAAAAAAGAGAAGAGGGCAAAATGACTGAAATAGCCTTGGGTTAATAAAAAATAATTTACTTTGAATGGTGATGTGGTGCATTGTGGTCCACAAGATGGGTTTGTGGGGGGTTTCTTCAAAATTTTGGGTTTCTTCTATATACTTAGCCTATATATATATATATATATATATACATACATATATAGAAAACCTCAAAAATTTGAGGAAACTTTAGAAAACCCCTAAAAAAACCTACTTCCCGAGTTTTTTTTTTTTTTTTTGAAAAACATTAGGGCATGTAATATATATGTTTTTAAGAGTTTTGAGCCAAAAAATCAAAAAACCTCAAATCCGTTCCTTCGCTCAGGTCCACTGATCCCATGGGATCTCTGTCCTCGTAACCGCGCAGCTGGTTTCGTGGGATCCCATGTCGCCCTCGCGTTAAAAAAAACGTTGGGACAGTGTGGTGGGATTGGATAAATTTAATGATTATTATGACCCCGGTTTGAAGCGTGCTAGACGCGCGCTTCTCGAGAGTCATAATATTTTTATTATGGAAGGGGATATTAATGATGAGAGAATTTGGGTTAAGCTTTTTGACGTTGTACCATTTACGCACGTGATGCGTTTGGCGGCGCAGGCGGGCGTACGTTACGCTATGAAAAACCCGCATTCGTATGTACACAGTAATATCGCGGGGTTGGTTACGCTTTTAGAGCAATGTAAGTCGGCTGACCCGCAACCCGCGGTCGTGTGGACGAGTTCGAGTTCGGTTTACGGGTTAAATGATGAGGCTCCGTTTTCTGAAGCGGATAGGACGGACCGGCCCGCTTCGTTATATGCAGCCACTAAAAAAGCGGGCGAAGCAATTACGCATAGTTACAATCATATTTACGGGTTATCGATAACCCGGTTGAGGTTTTTTACTGTTTATGAGTCGTGGGGCCGGCCCGACATGGCGTATTTTTTGTTTACGGAGAATATTCATAAAGGGAAGCCGATAACAATTACCGGGGGAAGAATCGGGTTGATTTAGCTAGGGATTTTACATACGTTGATGATGTTGTGAAAGGGTGTATAGAGGCGTTGGATACATCGGGTAAGAGTACGGGGTCGGGTGGGAAAAAGAAGGGGGCGGCTCCGTATCGGGTATATAATTTGGGGAACACGCAACCTGTAACGATTCCAACGATGGTGAGTTTACTCGAGAAGTATTCTCTGACATAGAGTGTTAGGATTAAACTCACAACAAAATTTCGACCCCACAAGGACAAGGGTTTGTTTTCAGTAGATTAAGTTTTGTTATTTAGAAAGGCGTGGTGACAGAGCTTGTTAGTCGTCTGTCTGGTATCTTATTGTAAATTATTGTTTATGAAATGAAATTTGTTTAGAAAAAAAATAGAAAATTATGTACTCAAGCTAGGCTCATGACTAGGGATAAGCTCGGGACGGTATCCGTACCAACCGATACCGATCCCGAAAACTCCCCAAAACCCAATACCGGTACCGAAAACATACGGTACGGTGTGGTATCGGTTCGCTACTGGTATGGTATCGGTAGTTTACCTTAAAATACCGATCCGTATCGATACCAAAAATACCGATACGATACTGTAACGCCCTAACCCGTAATCACGTGATTAACGTCTAATCTTACGAGCTTTGACCTTACTTAAACCACTCCCGATTAAAAACTTTGAAATTTATTATAACTCAACCCATTAAGATCAAATACATGTTTGATTCCCACAAATTTTTACATTTTAATAGTTAAAACATACTCTAAGATTTTGCGTTTTAACGGGAGTTCCTTAAATTCTAATGCGGAAGCTTGATGAGTGATCGGGTGTGTTCGGCTCTTATCGCGACTTGATCCTTGCTCCGGGACTTCCATCACATGTTTACCTAGCACCATTACACAAAGAATGGTTAGTGGGTTGTCAAATGATATATTTAACTAGTACGATATTCGTTACACGTCGAAATGGAACGAACCAGGCCAAACGGCCCTTTATAAGGAGAATAAACTGCTGCAACTTTGGCGCAGCAACTGTTCGGATCGCCTTTACACCTTCTAAAACCCAAAATCCGACTTCGACTTTCAAATGAGAATTGTTCTACGCTCAGAGAGCTTTCCAGGCATATAAAGAATACCTCCTAACGATTTTTCTACGATTTTATATGAAATTTTAAAGGTCGTGCTGTCAGGCTGTTCTCTGTGAGCGGCCGCCGGTCTCAGTGAGCGGCCGTTGGCTTAGACGCTGACACTTTTGAGCCCTCTGTAAAGGCCGAGTGGCCGTTCACTCAGCCCGAGCGGCAGCTCATAGCTTCTGATGCTTGTTTGGTGATTTTTAAAGCATGGGAATCATGTCGCAACCGCATTTGATGATTCCTGAAGCCTAAGTATTGACTTGCCGACTAAATAAAACCTTTGTTTGACTGAAATTATAGTCGGTTCATGATGCTATGACCCGTTCATAGTTTTAAGTGTTTATATCGATTTTTACCAAATCGACCCGTTAAGGCCTTGAATCAAACAAGACACTTTTGACTACTTAAATTGCATACCGTTTGAGTTGTCAAGTCATTAGACACTTGATCAACAAAAGCGTTTGTCCGATTTGTTTCATTATGACTTAGATTCTTAGAATCAACCTTTAAATCCCAAAATGCCCCTCATGGCCAAAATCTTTCGATTTAGCCATTCGTGGCGAAACTTCTTGTTTCAAATCCAATGTTTTTGACTCATTGACTTGTTTAAAAACCTCTAAGTCCTTCCGGACTTAGATTTTCATCCTTCCTCAAGTTTTCACTTGTTTAGTAGATTCTAAGCGCATTAGCGCGCATTAGACATAGTTATAGAAATAACTTACTTGATTTGCACCCACACTTCATGTGTGTAGTTTTAGTACCCATGTTGCTTCGCCCGAAGGTGTTTAATTAGCTACGGACTTACCGGGTGCCCGTTGTCCCATATTCATACTTGTGCCCATCCTCCATTATTCTTAGCATCAAGCATACATACGCGATACCTGCGTGCTTTCTAGATAGACCATTAACTTCTCGGAACTCAAATGATAATACCTTGCCATTTGATCCGTTAAACCTTAAATATCTTAATGCTTAAAATACAAGCATCAAATGTTGGACTCAAATGATGAGGACTTCATCATTTGACCCGTTTAGACCTATAGTTCAAGATGCTAATTACACAAGTTTTTACATATGGTTCAAGTGATACAACTTGACCCATTCAACATCATGCTTAACAATTTCATTCAATTGATTCCATTTTGGATTAAAACATTATTTTCACATCTCATTATTGATTGACCCATTTGATGAATTTCACCATTCGGTCACAACTCATTGTTTCAAATATATGTCATAAATCTTGTTTGTTATGAGTCCATGTGAGGAAACTCATTTGAATACATTTCACCCCTTGGGTTTACCTTTAATACATACACGAGATTTATAACCAATATATATACGACACTTAAGCCATGTTATAGACTACTAGTGTAAGTAAAACTTACTTGTATTCTTTCCGTTTACTTGCCTTTAGGCTCATATCCGCTTGACCGTTTTGTTCGTTGATCCATTCCATCAAAGCTTGCACCTAGCTTGACAGATCAACCTTCACTATACTCATAAGATTAGTTAAGTTAGTCATCATATCCAATAACTAACACATCTCATGAGTTTATTCACACCATTATTTCATTTTCCCAATTATCATTTGGCTATAGTTTTCTTGCATGGTGTGATCCATCTTTTTAAACATGTGTTTCACGTTTTATATGCGGGGTAATTCCATGATTACCCAATCAAGTTATCACCTCAATTTGCAAACAAGACTATTGAGGCATTTCATCAAACACTTGGTGTGCACCCACCAAATTCACTTGATTTTCATGAGTTTAAGTTTTATCCAAAA
>JAUTDX010007467.1:0-62076 GCA_030844895.1 Ambrosia x helenae | reverse complement strand
GGTTTACAGAATTAACGTTATGCAGGTAATGGTTTTTTGGTTTGATGGAATAAGATGTTAAAGACTATATATAATATGTATGATCGGTGATATCGGTCCTCTATTAAACCGTTTAGACTTTTCATCTTAATGTCACTCCACCACAATAGTGGGGACTAACCTTCTAGCATAGCCCAGTTGGTCATGAGCGATGAAGGGAGAGGGTCTGATCAAAGGTTCGAATCCAGGAGCACACAGGCAATGAAGACAAGAGCTTGTGTCCACTAGTTGATGCAAGTTCGAATCTGAGTTGACCCGGTTTTCACCCAGGCTGTTACTGCAGCGAGGAAAATTTGCGTGGAGGCAGTACGGTTTCCGGCACATGCCGTAATCCCCCACCGTATCAGCGTAAACCCGTTTCAGACAACATAGTCTGACGCGTGAGTGATTAGGGTCTGCCAAGAGACGAGTGTGATGATCTCTCCCACCCAGTTAAGTTAAAAAAAACAATAGTTGGGGACTGGGGGCTTAGTTGATTTGATTGGTTTTAATGATTTAGAGATATCCTTAATTTAAACTATAGGTGTTATATGCGTGTACTTTTGCAAAAACAACGTAATATTTAACCGACCAGATATAAAGACCAAATGATATCGTACATATATTATAAAAATAAATAGGGCAAGATGGAGATAATTCAATTATCCAGTTCAACACCCGGGTTTTCCGATCCGAACCCCTGGTTCAACTGAAAACGGGTCTGATAGTATGAACTTGACCGTCCAGACCGCTGGTTCCGAGTCCGACCAACCAGTCCGGTTTTTAAAAACACTGGTTTCACCACTGTGTTGAAAGTCGGTCTTCATGAAGTATTCGAGTCGGAACTCGGAGCCCGTATCATGATCAAGGAACCGGAAGCAGTTCTCCAAGGGTCAAAACGTTCATCAACCCTAAAAGCTGTGCATAAATATCAAGTTTAACCATAGAAGCAAAATGCCCATAGTAAAAGATATGATAATTGTTTAGATGAAGCTGTTGAAGCAATAAGAAAGAAATACATACATACATACATCACTGCAACTTTTTATGATGATATCTAGAGAGGGAACACTTTCTTATGTTTAAAATAAAGCAAGAAACAGATGTAGAAAACTCCACATAACACTGCACTCATAGAAACGACCCAATTGAATCTGTTTGGGTTATCGAAAACTTCATCTTCAAAGTTCATTCCGAATACAGCTGTTACAACTGCGAATACGGTTTGCCAAAAAAGTAGCCGCGGTCAAGAGCACTCGAACTTAATCAGCTTATTCTGGACATTACCCTTGTTACCAAACATCATACAGATATCATTAGTAAAATACTGAAACAGTATAACAAACAGTTGCAAAAAAAAAAAAGAAAAAACATGTTGCTTACAAGTTTAATGTTGATCAGATCTTCAGTGTCATCAATATACTCCTTGAGCTGCAGTTGGATAATTTTTTAGGAGGTTAATATCATGTTATATCAAAATCTGATTCTCTGCCAACTGGGAGTGTTCACGGTCCGGTTTTTGACTTTGGGAATGCCAAACCAAACCGGCTGGTTTGGTTGGTTTAAAGTTTTGGTTTTGATGGTTTGAACCGACTTTTTTTTTTTCCCAAAATAATTAATTTGTGTGAATATTTATTTATTATAATGATAAAGATGGTTCGTGACTATCTGCATATTCTTAACTACATAATTCAAAACGAAAGTTCAAGTTTTCAAACCAGACTGAATCGAACCGTTAAACCACAAACTTAAAAACCGAACTGTTAGATGACTATTCTGACTGTTGTGCATATTCTTAACTACATATTTCAAAAAAACGAAAGTTCAAGTTTCAAGCCAGACCGAATCGAACGTTAAACCACAAACTTAAAAGCAGAACTGTTAGATATGACTATTCTGACTGTTGTGCATATTCTTAACTACATATTTCAAAAACGAAAGTTCAAGTTTCAAACCAGAACCGAACCAAACCGAACAGTTAAACCACAAACTTAAAAACCGAACTGTTAGATCGGTTTTCAAGATTTTTGGAACACCCCTAGTGCCAACAATCACTGTAGTTGGATAATTTAACGTCTTACCGAGTTATCAATTCCAACAAAGTACGCTTCCAGCAACATCTCAAGTTGATCTATGTTTTCAGGTTCACCAGTCACAGATGATTCCAACAAGCTTCCATGTTTGTGTGCACTTACATTACTAAACGCCATTTGCAGATTATGCGCACCACTTGTGGACCCCACAGGAGATACGGGAGCAGATTTTGATCCTGACCCCACTTCAGGCCCCACAAAATCATTTCCTTGTACTTGATTGTACAAATCGTTACACGAGTTCCTTTGTTTCTTCTCAGTTAAGTACATCTCAGCCATGTCACCATCATCATTCATGAGGTGTTCGATCTCATCACAAACCTGAAAGTTATTTTTTAGAGAAAGGTTAATTATTATAAGTTTTGTAATAAATAAATAATTAACTAATCAAATTTACTTGTACCTTTTGCACTCGTTGAGTCAATGCTAGAAGATGGCCTTTGAATCTACGAACAACACGTTCAAGACTGAGGATAATTAACTAATCAAATTTACTTGTACCTTTTGGGTCATTCAACCCACCCACCCGCCCCGGCCTTGCCCATTTTCCACAACTATCTATTCAATTATAATGATTATTTCTGCAGTTTGATTGTCTAAACTCCAGTAATTAGCTACTTAGCTTGTGCTTGTACCTGAGTATCCAGAGTGAGGCATGCAAACTCCAAAGCTAGTTCCAATGCTTTAAACTCAAATGGTAGGTCATCTGGACGTTCAGAAACAGCGAGGTTAAATATTTATGCAATATAACTCAAATGGTAGGTTCGTCTTGGACATATCAGGGTTCTTCATGTTCCTTCCGCTTTGCAATATGCAGATATTTTCACCAAAGGCTTATCTCGATCGGGAACTATTCCAGTCTCAAACTGAGGGGGTGTCTTAGCCAGCCGATTATAATTCAAATTAGGAATAGATATTTGTTTGTTTGTTATTTAGAGATAATCTTTATCTTTGTATTATGTATATCTGTTACTATTATCGTGGTTGTATGATTCCCTTTATATAGGGTGTTTTATTCATCAATAAACAATACAGAAAACAATTACAACCTTCAATTTCTTATATTTCCTACCCATGAATTCCAATCTTAAAACAAACATACATAAACCCTAATTTCAAGTAAATGAACAGTTATATAAACATCATACACAACAAAATAGGGTAATTCGGAAGATTCTAAGCACATAAATAACATCAATTTCAAATACCCACAAATTGGAAGAAAACAAACGTAACTTAATTCACAATTCGATGATCAAACAGATTGTAGAAAAGTATTGATGATGATGAGTGAGATATGAAAGTGATTGATTATTGAATAAAAAATTGATGATTACCTGACGGAAAGTATGAAAGTGGGTTTGTGGAGGTGAATAAAAGGGTCAACTGACGAAGAAGAAGAAGATGGCAATTATATGATGAGTTCCATGGATTGGAGATTGGAAACCTGGTTTTTGTCGAATAGGAGATTGATTGTTTTATGTGATGATAGGTTTATCGACAAAGTGACACGATAACATTTATAAAGTAGTTTTACTTTAAGGTTTAACACTTCTTTAAACATATGACTCGTGTACACACTTTTTCATTTTTTATCATTTATCTTTGTACTAGGTTAGAGCCCGAGTCAAATAAGAGTTATTTTATAAATATTGTAATATACAAGTTTTTATTACGTATTACACATAAATAGAGACACCATGAAACAACAATTCAAAACCAAAGAAAAAAAATAACAAACCGTCGATTGAAAGATCAAACAATTATCCAAATAAAATTTTATATATAAAGATTAGCAATTCCATATCTATAGAAAAGGTATCCATCTACAAAGATGGAAGCATACAAACAATATCAGTCTAATACTAACAAACAGAAGCATAATCATGTCTCTGATGAATATGAAAATATAATCTTAAGAACCTAAGTAACTTCTAATGGTAATAGTGACATTTCAGATTGACATTTGGTAAGTATCTAACACTTTAGATTTCAAATGATCATTTGGCTGAAATTTTCTACATGATAGGCGTAAAAGCTAATAGATATATGACTCACCGACTTCAAAAGACATGTCAGCTATGGAACATCCGTATGTACTATAAATGCTGCATAATCTGTATCGCCATCTAAATCTCCATCCCGCACTTCGCAACGGGTTTTGCTTCTTTAAATCTATAAAAATAAGTAAATAAATAAGACAAAGCCTTTAAAAGGCTACTGTAAATATCAGCTCATTAAATGACACAATTCTTTAGCACAAAACCAACCTTACATCAATCCTGTTTTATGATTTGTTATGTTTGTTGTAGCAGCAGAGATCTTTAATTTCCAATCTTTAATCTCATTCTCACAAGCTTCTAACTGTGACTTCCACTTGTGAGAAAAATAGTCATGAATTTGTTGATTTGTAAATATAACTTATATACTTTTATGTGTGTAATGTTGTACTAGTAAATATTCGTATGTAATGTATGTATCTTATAGAACATTATATTAGGAACTTAAGACTATAGTTAGTAATGTATTAGAAGAACATGTAAATGGGTCAACTTGGGTAATCATTTCGTAAGGCTGCAAAACTGGACATCAAGGCTGCAATCAGAAGATAAACAAAATCAGAAGGTGATGTTTCAGCAAGGAATTCGATGGAAGGTTCAACACAAAAGACCATTATAACCCTACCGTTATTTTAGTTATTATTAGCGCCAAAACTGAACACAAACCGGTGGGAAACAAGACACAACGGTTCATTAAGAGAGGCAACGTTCAAAACGTATATATACAAGACACAAGGCATTCAGAAACAGTTATCAAGATTGTTCATATTCACAATCCTCTCAAATATCTTCCAGAATTCGATTACATTATTATTCTTTTGTATTAAACAACAATCATTCGGTCTTATACTATTGATTATTCTTGTTAGTGTCTATTATAATTCTGATTATCTAGTATTTCCGCTGCATAATATTGTTTCTGGGCCAACAAACTAGTATCAGAGCAAGGTTTTGTGGTTCAAGTTCATCTATTCGTTATCATTTCAGTGTCTGCGTTCAGTTATTTAAACATTCTTGTGTCTGATCTTCATTGATTATTATTATTTCAATCAATAATCATCGAGTCTGCAGTCTGTCAAAATCCTCCTATTCCAGAAATTAATAACTTGATCCCAATCTGTTCTAACATTCGAAGTATACTAAAATAAAGTCTGTCTCAATTTCTGTTGTTTCTGTTACATCGCATCGAATTCTGGAAACTGTTTTTGTTCATCAGAAATTAAATCACTTAAGTCAAATCATTGGTACCATTCAATAGTTCCTTGTTTTCTGTTTAGTCAATACCACATAAAAGTCTATTATTTCTTGTTTCCGAATATACAACCCTACACTTCCAAACTTTCTGAACATAACACAATCATGTCTGAAACATCCGGGATCTCTTATATGGGACCAAGGCCACAATATATGGCCAAATTCAAACAAAAGAAAGAAAGAAAGGCGGCACTAAGAAGAAAGAAGGAATTGAAACAAGAAAATGTTATTATTGCAAACAACCGGGCCATCTTATTGGAGTTTGTGGCATCAAAGAAAGAGACGAGGGTGCACAATTAATTAGAGATGCCATAAACACCGGGATATCATATTATCCAGAAAAATCGTTCGGTGGTGAAGAAGAATACATACTCAAAGGTCGGATATCGGCCTATGGAAGGATATGTGGTATGTTAGTCCTAATCTCCAAAATCATAGCGGGTAATCTAGATTTCTTTCTCAAACTTAAGAAATCTTTCGTGGTTTGAGAGTAGGATTAAAAAGGAATTTATATTCATTAGAGGGATTGGAATAGTTAGTATTTCGGTTGAAGATCAACACTTGATCATACCTAATGTATTCTATTCAACCGATCTAGAGGATAACATACTAAGTCTCCCTCAACTAATACTACAAGGTTTCGTGTTAAGGTTGAAGGAAACTTTTGTATTGTTGAAAACATGTTCAAAAACGAAAGCATGCAATTCCGTTCATAGAAAATATTAGTGAGTCAAAGGAAGACATATCGAACATGTTGGAAAACGGGGAAGCGGACCATAATAGGATGAAAGATGACTATTTAAATGGTTATTTTGAATCCATTTCTGCCGAAGCCGATTCCAATATGAAACAAGTCGATGATGTCATTAATAGTATAAACATTGACTCACTCGAAAAGTGCATTGAGTGTTGGACATCATACATGACATGGAATTCCCTTGGGCACATAGAAACATCCTTAAAGGACCATTCATACAAATGGTTTCTTGTTTCTAAAAGAATTCTTGGGAATAACCAATAGACCGATCCCTCCAAGATTTGAAAACGGAAAGTAATGTTGAATTGTATGATTTATACATAATGGTACAAAAGGAAGGTGGTCACAAGCGTGTTTCAATGTACAATATATGGGTTGTGATCGCTAAGGAGTTAGGATTTGACTATGAGGACAAGGATATGATGCGAATCTTGTATGCACAATACCTTGATGTATTAGATTGGCAATACCTTGTTCGTAAAAACGCCCGAAAAGTAGCCGCAAATATGGGAAAAAGAAAGGCAAGAACATAGTCAAGTAAGAAGGATAAATACAACACCAAACATGTCAATGGATGCATCATCATCAAGCAAAGGTGTAAAGCCGAATGAAGAAGATTATGCTCTATACATGGGAAGTGATTGGAGGGCAGCAAAGAAATACATAAGCGCAGAAATGTGGACTTCACTCAAGCCGAAAAGGCCCTCAAAGAAGCTATTGAAACATTACCTACAAGTCCCATGAGCCCTAGTTATATTTAGGGGCGAGTGTTGATTTGTAAATATAACTTATATACTTTTATGTGTGTTATGTTGTACTAGTAAATATTCGTATGTAATGTATGTATCTTATAGAACATTATATTAGGAACTTAAGACTATAGTTAGTAATGTATTAGAAGAACAATGTAAATGGGTCAACTTGGGTAATCATTTCGTAAGGCTGCAAAACTGGACATCAAGGCTGCAATCAGAAGATAAACAAAATCAGAAGGTGATGTTTCAGCAAGGAATTCGATGGAAGGTTCAACACAAAAGACCATTATATCCCTACCGTTATTTTAGTTATTATTAGCGCCAAAAACTGAACACAAACCGGTGGGAAACAAGACACAACGGTTCATAAGAGAGGCAACGGTTCAAAACGTATATATACAAGACACAAGGCATTCAGAAACAGTTATCAAGATTGTTCATATTCACAATCCTCTCAAATATCTTCCAGAATTCGATTACATTATTATTCTTTTGTATTAAACAACAATCATTCGGTCTTATACTATTGATTATTCTTGTTAGTGTCTATTATAATTCTGATTATCTAGTATTTCCGCTGCATAATATTGTTTCTTCTGGGCCAACAAATTTAATCAACTACTATGCATGCTGATTATGGTTTTACCAAGCATATATCCTTTGATGGCCTCATAATAATGGTGAAAAGATAGAACACAATGTATCTTCAGTATGGAAGAAAATGGGAGTACCTAGTACTTTTTCCCTCATTGTATCGATCTCTTACGTAGCTGTTTCTATAGTCGATTTTAGTTCCTTTTCTCTCTCATCAACTTCAGCCAGAGCATTTTTCAGTTCAATCTGTGATGATTCCAGCTTAGCATCCCGAGCTCCCATGTCCCTTTTTTTCTCATATTCCAGCCTGAAAGTCAAGGTTCAACCACATAAATATTTGAGTGTCAAAATAACAAATAAAAGGTTGTGAAGTTCTCATTTTTTGGTTTCGAGCTTATCTTTATACACGTGACTTTAGAACATACATTCGCTACGTGTTTTATCGTCATGTAGACTACAATGACGAAATTTTCTAATTTTTATGTACACTTCGAACCCGCCGCGAAGCGCGGGTGGTTCCAGTTATGAAACAAAAAGGAGTAAACCTGCATAAAGTAACAGTCTTTGAAGACAGATTCTCTAACCCTTCGCTGAGAGCTTCTGAATTTCGTCGCTATAGTGTTCATAAGCATTCAGTGAACACATTTGCGAAGCTAAAAGTTCTTGCTAGAACCAAAAACTGATGCTCATAGAGCGTCGACGTAAATCTAACGAGTATTCCCACTAGTCCTTCAAGATAAACACTTCCATATTTGCTCATTCTCATTCCAGATCTCTGAACTTGATCTAATTTTCTCAAAATTAAAGGATCGCGTTACACAAAGCCAGATTCAGTGACAGATTATCATGTGGAAGTTTGGCTAGGAACTTGACTGAAACCGCTTGTTTTTCAGTGGGTGCGTTGGTATCCGGCAACTCTTTTAGCAAGCATGTGGTTGACCTCTTGTTTTGCATAATCTGTCAGCTAATATGTTGCCCAAAAAGGGCGAAAGAGCTATCGAAAACACAATTGAAACCACCTGCAGTTCCTCATTTGGGTTGTTCAAAAGTTCAACTAGATTTGTACAAGCATCACCCTCGTTTACCACCGACCATACACGATGATCTCTTGGGTTTTTGGGAATTTCATGAGGCATAAGAGGATTCTTACAAAGTTGATGTTCAAATCATCTGGCGTTGAGTTCCGGATCTTTTTTATCATAGTGTATATGATGTAATCTAACGACATTTTGTGATCGGTTTGGAGATCATTTAACTGTACAGATCCTGATTCAAGTATATTGCAAGTATGGGCTGCAGCTTCTGCCTTTGAATTCATCGGCTCGTCGTAAATTGTTCTCTTAAGCATCTCATTAAACATGTTACCTGCAATACCTGATTTCACAAGAATCTTTGCATTTCCGGGGTGCGATGAGATCTGCTTCAATGCTTAAATGCAGCATTTCTTGCTAAAGAGTTTCCATGAAACACCATTTGAATTAAAACAGGCGAAACCGTCTCCACCACATAACCTTTAATCTCATCATCATGTCCAAAGAAAAAATTCCCCAAGATAACTCCCCATCTCCATCTTCATCTCTTCATTACCTGTTTGGTTTCATACCTTTTAATCCTTTACATATTTGACTAAAAAGATATAAACTTTTGATCCATTTTAAGTAAAGTTGTACCTTCAAGAAAATGATGCAAAAGGGGCTGCCAATGTCCATTTTTCTGCTGCCATGATCTTGATGTTAATTTGGTGACTGCTCCAAGTTTTTCAAAGATTTCAATCGACTTTCTCTGATGCAAAAGCATCAACGGGTTGTCTGTACTTAAAAGTAATCAGCATCAAAACCCCCCAGTAACTGAACCAATTTGATCACAAAAGTAACTAACATTTTGAAAGTTCAACTAACAGCAGCAAAGCCAAATGCTTAATACGTTCAACTTTACTCGTCAAATTTTGTATTAATAGCGATTAATCCACTGCTGTAACAATCATTTTCTGCAAAAAAAAAAATATATATCCCACTGGTTTCATGTTTTTAAAAGTACAACAACATATAAACTTTGTTATCAAGTTGAATTTTGAGAAAAAGTGTACCTTTCCTTCATCTTCATCATCATCATCATTTTCGGTCAACTGTGTAAGTAATTCGAGTGTTCCAACAGTCAAATCTCTATCTTCATGCTTCAAGAATTTCTGCAAGAAGTGGTATGATGCCAATGCTTCGTATCTCCACCACATTGTACTGTTTTATTCTGCATAAAGTCTGCAAATTGTGTATTACTTGAAGAATCTTGGGCTTAGAACTGGCTAAAGATAGAACCCGCCTTTGCAGCCTTTATGTTTGCTTGTTCATGTTCTTACCTCCCATTGCTTAATCGTTTCCAGTAACGCGAGAATTCTGTTCAAAGTCCTACTGTTTATCTTCATGCCAGTTTGGGGCAGATAATATCAGCAGGATTGCCAAACTTTTCAAACCATTCAGTTATCGCGATCCTTTCGTATGTGACACCTGTTTCTATAGTGACTGGATCATTCATTATCTTATTCGTCAATGGACAAAAGAATGTTTCATATAACGGCTCTATATAATTCATCACACGTGTCGTTTCTGGTTCAGGTTCAGGTTCATCATCTGTGGAGATGTCGACAGCGTTAATGGCGTATAGATCATCTTCCTTCTGAACATAATGAATTTCTTCACTGGTTTCAAAAGAATCCAAACTAAAACCACTGACGTCTTTTACCAAAGACTGAACCGCATAGTGGAAATATTCTTCTGACGATGATTTTATCGAGCTTTAGTACCTCACCCATGTGCTTGATCACCCTCACAAGCTGTTTCATGATGGTTTTGACTCCTGAATCTGGAATGCTATGCTTGAGAAAAGATCTTTTGCTATGTATATGCAGTCTGATAGTGATAGTAACATTTCCGAGGATTCTAACTCCATGATGACCAAAGAAACGCGTAAAAAAAAAATAGCATCCTAATGTGATAAAATTATCATTTTGTGTCACACAGTTGATAGTTCCATGATTTCTGAAATAACAACCAGTAATGACTTGACATCACTTGCAGTTGAGATGTTGTTCACCTTCAGAAATAAAAAAATTACAATTGAGATATTAAATATAAAACGCGGTCAATATTATAGAGAGAAACAAGATTATCATTTATCGTACCGAAGATAACCATCAAAGCTGATGCTACTGCTTGACATATTGTTTTCTTGTTTCATATGCAAGAACTCCTGATCAAACCACCTTTGGAGTTTGGTAACTTCTATGAAACATTGAGCGTATGTCGATAAGGAGTAGACATGGTCATGCTGACGAAAGATTTGATTCAGATAGAGATTTTATGTTTGGTTAACCCTAACTCTCTAAGCTTGGAATTGATCTTCACTAAAATTAAATATTAAAATGTCTGATGTCATGTGAGTGTGATCCTTCACTAGTTTTGGATATAATGAACAAGTAAAACTTCCTGATAATTGACCAGGTCAACTTGTGATTCTTAATATCGTTATTTATATGACTGTTTCATGCATGAGGTTGACTTTATTATGTGAAGTCACATGATTGTGAATATCTCTAATTTGGTAGAGTTTGGTGTTGAATGGTTCCAAACATTTAAACAATGCATAGTTGTATGCAAAGTTCGGTATTATTAGTGTTTAGTTAAGCCTATCAAATTTAGAATCCATTTAACAACGGTTTTTAGTGTGGGGCATGCATAAACTGGCACATCTTGTTGATCGCAAATGTGATATCATGCCGAGAAAGAGTAACAAAGGGCAACAACCCGCCTATGAACCAATGTTAGCAACGGATAGTGTGTTTAGACGTGGTTATAGATGAGGACATACTTAAAATCACAGCCTGTAGTAGAAGCTTCAAAACATATTACTTTTAAGATGGTATCGCAAAACATTTAAAAGGGAACTGAGAGCGTCGAGGTCTTCTAGCGCAGTAGTGAAGGCTGCTATCATTTGTGATACACATTGCATAATGGGATTGCTATGAGAGCAAAAGAAAGTATTCTGTGTTAATAAATTAGTTCTTACAGTACAGCCAACCAATCATATGATTCAAGCATCATTTTTCTATATTCTCCTATCTTCTTATTAAATCATAACACTTTAACAATGTGACCATGACCAAAAAACCTAAAACTAGACTCCCAATAAATGAAATTCACGTATAAACCATTGACAAAACACCAAATGACCTTTCAGTCCACTCATCGGTTGCACTAATCTTCAGCCTGTATGGGCAGAGCATTTGAGGAGGAGCATAACCTTCGTTTGCGCTGCTTAAAACGCACACCATGTCAGCAAATTTACAGAGGTGTGCATGATTCGCTTCAGACTGATGGCTCTAAAAGGTCACGCAGTTGTGAGCTTTGTGCACTTCAATGGCACCTGTGCACTCCACAAGCCGCCATAAAGACCATCGAAAAACCAATCGGCAGCCATGAACAATGCGGTTAGTCCTAATTGAAGAAATATGGGGACTTCAAAACC
The DNA here is from genome assembly GCA_030844895.1 of Ambrosia x helenae. NCBI lineage: Eukaryota > Viridiplantae > Streptophyta > Magnoliopsida > Asterales > Asteraceae > Ambrosia > Ambrosia x helenae. The sequence continues at coordinate 50,027 of JAUTDX010007467.1, read as the reverse complement.
TCTTTTAGGTCAAAATCACCCCTCTCTGGCAACGGAGGAAATTCCAAATCCGGGAATTGCTTCTGAAAACTCTCCAATAGCTGCCACAAAACAAATCCTCAATACACGCCACTAGAAGATAACGGGCAAAAAGGTAATTTTACCGAAAGTACTTACGTTTTCTAGGATTGGTGCCTCGTAAAGTTTTCAACAAACTTTTCTCTAAGGATCTTGTTCATCTGGTCAACATCACACGCGTGTGTCCAAAATGAATCATGCACCCCTGCGCAGGATATTTTGACATAAGATAACGAGACATAACTTTTGACGTGAATATGTGGCATGTGCAGAAAATATCAAAAACGCTGATCAACCTGCAAAACTTAAGCCCGCTTCTTTACAAGCAATGGCTGTCATCATCATGTGGTACCCATCAAGAGAGTGGACAAAATTAGGAGGAAAAGCCGTTCTCTGGCGCTTAAACCATCACCTTATCTGTTTCTCTTTGCAGTGTTAACACTTGAAGCGATGTCTTTATCTGTGCATTTCAAAGGCAGACATTTTGGTTCATATTATCAAAAACTATATAAATATAATCTCAAGAGTATATAGACAGATACTCACAAGGTGCCTTCCTAATTTGCGGTACGGCTGTACAACAGGAAGTCCAAGAGGAGTTGTCCACTGTACAGAATGGTTTTTCATAGCTATAACCTATATAAATAAAATTCAGATTCGATGAATAACTAAGTGGTGGTAAATAAACTAATTAATGTCAATTTTGGGTAGGACGAAGTTATGAATATGAAAACATATACCCTTGCACAATCACCAAGCCAACTCATAATACTTCTTGCAGCTTCGAACATCTCACCCAAAGCAGTCAACGTGATCTGTAAAAATGAAGTTTGACCAAGAGTCAACATTTCCGCTAATTTTGTACAGAGTCAAAGATATGTTTTAATTTGAAACACTTCTACATTTACTTACTTTTGCGGCATAACAAGCACGGCAAACAATTCTGCATCATCTTCAATGGCGCAACGTTCCTTTAGCCTCCTTTTAATTTGGTCGCCGCGCACCAATATATGTGACACCATACACTGATGTCATCACCGTTTGCTTAACCAACTTCCTGTCCACCTAAGCATCCCATTCATCAAAGTAACATGAACATATTATTACCAACTAACACGCATTCTTTTTATATATTCTTGAAAACAAATTGCATAGGAAGAAACTACCTACCTGGTCAACTAACAATCGTGCATGCTTAGCATTTTGATCAGTCGCGGGGTCTCCCTCTGCGTCTCTCTTCATGATCTCAATCACTCTGGTTAGAACAAGATTTCAGATTACTTGTACATTTCAGATTTACGTAAATATATTATCTATCAAAAAAATTTATATGAATCTGTAACCGCGTTAACATATAAGAAACCATCATTTGCCCCCCCCCCCCCCCCCCCCCCCCCCCCCCCCCCCCAAAAAAAAATAGAAAGAAAATTGATTTCCAAATTTTAGTTTATTAATAGACATATACATAATATAGTAGCTAAAGGCCCTAACCTTGAAGCAATCCCGGAGTACACATCAGCTGGCTTATCTCCTTGAACCAGATTAACAGCAGCTGCTCCTAGCTGAATACAAGTAAAAAATTTGAGGTGTAAGCATAAAATAATAAATAGAGCTTGAAAATAAAAACCGTATTTAAAACGTATATCACTAAAATACCTTGTCCCTTCCAAGTGCAGCATAATGTTGTAAACCATTGCACGAACCATCCTTGATTGTGAATAAAAAATGGTTAATATTAAAAATAAAAATGCATCGCTAACTTGAACTAGGCAATAACTAACAAAAAAGGCAGTAAGCCACCAATTTTGTGAAAACGTAAAATAGTTAATAATTTGCTTAAATTATTACCTGGTGAATAGGCATATGTGATATGGTAGTCTCGGGAGACGAGCTTCTTAATGCTTCAGAAAGATTAATGCAAGTGGCCAGACATTGAAACGGGTCCTCTGCTCGTAGCCACCATCTTTTTCCTTCAAGAGGTCGATCTGAAGAATCAAATATGTCATCCAAGTGATTTTCTGTAAAGGACATCCGGCCTTCATATGATAATTTATCCACACCACCACCAAATACATTTGCTAAATGTATTTTAAGCCATTTTAATCCTGACTCGCCAAGTGGCCGTCCCTCAGCAAACTCAAGAACACCCCGACATAAATCAGACCCTAAATGATTTAAATATGGGTGCATTGGGTATGCACGGCCACGGAAATCAAGATTGTGCGGGTAGTAAAAACCTTCCTCATTTTTCATTTTCCTAGCAACCTGTAAAAAGATCAACGTAATTTGTTTTGTATAAATATATGTACACACAAACTAAATTTGATAAATCTAAACAAGGAAGCCTCTTACAGCGAGTTTTAGCTCAATATCACATCGTTGTGAATGTCTTTCTCTATTTTCCTTCTTTACAGATTTAACTTTCCATTTCCATTTTTTCAATTCGGTTTCATCATCTGTATCCGGTTCTTCAGGTGCAATAACCTGAGTAAACAGTTGAAAAAAGTGCACGTAAATCAACCAAAAACATAAAGTTAATCAATTTCAAGTGTCTTTATGAGGAAAAAACATGATCTTTAGTCCCTAAACCGAACTTTGATTAGGACTAAAATATGTAATTTACATCATCACGGTCAACTAAATCAGCTATACGGCCTCCACTAGCCCAAATTCTGTCTACAAACGTCAAGGACTTTTCTATTCACCCTCCATTTCGTAGCACCAAGTGTATTAAGCGCCTGCAAAATAAAATAAAATTAAAAATAGGAGAAAGAGGTATTAAACTGTGATGCAAAAAACATAAATCAAAAGGTGCCTACGTTAAAAACAGGTTCTAGTTGCTTCTTTGGAGTGCGTTTAACAACATCACGTTGTTGTTTTGCTCCATGAGTGCGCATAATATATGATGGTAGAAATAAGTAACCTCCTCTATTGTAACTGCAAAAAAGATTAATACTAAATCAAGCATGATACAATGGTTACAATAAAAAATACCAACATATATTAACTCGCATGGCCTACCCGGTCCAGTTTACCGGAGGGAGCAGCATTGGCATGTATGGAATCACCATGTGCATAGCCTGATTAAACACACAAATTAATAAAAAAGGTAATACATCGGTCAAGCATTTGGTAGTTAAGAGGGTGTTTAGCATACACTTGAAAGTGATTGTGATATGGAATAATGAATCATTTAAACAGCTGTAACTAACGGGCTGTAGGAAATAATCAATGTTTGAATTCGAGTGTTTGGAATATTCAGATTATTTAATAATTTATGGTTACAGTCACTACTAAATAACTAGACTTACACTTTTTCTCAAGTCCTCGTCGAACTAAAGGATCACATTCAATAACACCATATCTTCTGCTACCCTCTCCTATATTTATAAGATTAACAATGATCAACAAAATACAAAAATTAACAAAAAAAGTATTAATGAAGCATAAATGAGGCCATACGTACGGTGTTTCCACGGTTTTTAGAGTGTGTAAAAATGCAGGCCGGACATCAGGAGGACAATCTTCAAACGCTCAACAGGAGGTTGTATATAAGCCGTCTCTAGTAACAGCTGAATTAAACGAGAACCAACCTGAAAAAACAGACGGCAACTGTATATAAATCACGAAATGGGAATCATTCTAAAAAGTTGTACGAAAACCGCAACTTGTCAACAGGATACAAACCTTAACCTGCGCATCCTGTCCCCATGGCTTCAAATCATCTTGTTGTTTCACAATATGTCTTACTTGCTGCAACTTATTCTTTTTTACCAAAACATTTACTTTTTTCCTTAGTTTCTGCATCTGTTGCTCGTTATTCGCCGCTTCTGACTCAGCATCAGGGCTTTCATTTAATGTAGTCTTTCTCTTAGATTTCTCCATGAATCTATGTATTCTTGCCTAATTATCATAAAACATAGCCATATTGTCTGTAAATACCTAATAATCTAAAACACATCCAAACACTATCATAAAAAGAGAGTATGAAAAAACAAACCTCATGCTCGATGGCTTCACCGATATGGAGTGCAGCCTGAACAACTCTAGCACCACCTTGACCACCACCAGTCATCAACAACCCCATCAACTTATGCATAGTAATAATACTCATCATATCAGCAGGCAACTGATCAAACTGCGGCGCATACGCCCCACGATTCCGCCCCTCCCTACACAAATCCTGCTCCGCCGCAATCACATTCTTCAACGGCTCAAACCAACCCAAAAACAACGATTTCACATAAGGCAAATTCGGCGCAAGCTTCTGCTCACACATATCCACCAACAGCTCCTGATACTCCTTCGCCGCATTCTCCCACGCCTCCGTCTCAACCTTAATCTGTCGCCTTCGTAGCGCAATATACTTCCCTTGCCCCATCCCATTAACCAGTTTCCGCTCTTTTCGGTTATCAATCGCCTTTATCTCCTTATCCAATTGCCCAACCATTTCCCTAACCTCATCACTATACTCTTCCTCTGTCGAAACCATCTCTTCTGCTACAGCTGAACTAGCAAAACCCTTAATAAACCTATAAGATGATAAATTAAACATAACCCTTGAATTTTTTAACATGGGTCACTAAAAATGTGAACTTGATGATACCCTTTATCAAGATTTGAATGATTGTGAATGGGTTTTGCAAGATTTGAAGGAAAGGGTGTGTGTCTTTAAAGAAACAAGATTTTTGAGTGAACCCTTTTAGGTTCTTGAGGGAAGATCGATTGCAGACGGTTCTCCACATGATAAAGTGGAGATTTTTATATAAAATTGTAAAGATTTATGAATGGGTTTGTGTGGATATGTACAATAATAAGATGGATCTTGAAAGAAAGTGCAGTGATGTTTGTGAAGGAGATGAGTGATGAAGAGAGAGGACAGGCGGCCTTAAACCCTTGCTAAACCTATTTTGGTTTTGTCAAATTCGTATACTTCAAGAAATATAATAAGATATATTTTTTTTTATTTCTCTCTCTTTTTTTTTTCTTTTTTCTTTAATATTATATTTACTGGTTCGAACCGATCGGTTTTCGGAATTTTAAACCAAAATACTCATCCTTGGAAAAAAATAATGGGACTGAAATTCGCCAAAAAACGAGAACCGGTAATGAAAATGATCAGTACGATATCGGTAATTAAAGGTAAAATCAGTAAAATACAGTACCACAATGAATCAGTACTGATATGATACTGGTAATTGTAAGTAAATCGGTAAAATACCGGTACTAATATCCGAAAATGCCAAAAAATCAGCATCGAAAATAATTCACTACGAAAAAAATCAGTACTTATACATGGTACCATTTGCTCAACCCTATTTGCACAATTTCATGTCACTTTTTACCACATGAAAGTTAGCAACATAGTAATGTAATCTTGTTTATGAAAACAATTGAAACGTGTTTTTTTTGTTTAACTAGTTTGATTCCCCGCGCGTTACGATGAACATTCAATCGGTATGGAATTGATTCATTACAGTATTGGTACGATATAAAACCATAAGAACAGATGTCAGTGTTGGTACCACTATTATTCACTCAAAGTTAGTTTAATTTGTAGTGGTGAAAAACAAACAAATAAGATTGTATGAGGAGAATAAAATATTATTGGTAGGAACCAACCCCAACATAAAATCTATAAAACAAGGAAAAATGGACACAAAACAAGGCTGACTCGAGATTTGAAGCCACGACACCCCTTTTAATGGTGCGTGCGTCCAACCACTACACCACCAATGGTTATTTTGTTTCACTCTGCAAGAAATTTGTACATATTATAATAAATACCCTGAGGAAAAACTATAAAAAAACCATTGCTCCACCCGGGACTCGAACCCGCACCTAGCTTTTAACCAGGCGTGCATACAACTAATACACAACCAACCTTATGTTGTTTTACCTTGAATTAAATTGTATATAATATAATACCCTGGGAAAAATAATAAAAACCACAACATATCGGGCTTGAACATGCGTCTACCTCTTGTTATTTTATCTTGCATCAAATCGTATATATTATGTATAATGGCTTGGAAAATTGAAATAAAAAAAAAACACTAACGCCCCTCTGAACCAATCAAAGAACAACGACTCATTTTTAGCGTGGCAACTATTCATGTCACTTGAAATTCATACATAATATAGTATATTTTTACTAAAATTTAATTTAAATATATTTTTTTTCGTAAAAAGAACTATTATCATTTTTACATGCTTAGTTTCTTTATTACTCAGATGATACATATCATCGTTTTTACATATTCTTTTATTTCATTTTTCACTCCATATTCTCTATCAATTTGACTTCTCTCCCCCCGGTTGTTATTTTGAATTCAATTGTATATGATATATCTCCCACACCTCAATCTCAATAACTAATATAGGACATACACTACACGATGTATACATTCAGTTAGAAAAGTAGACTTTTGAAACACATCTAATTAACAATACTAATGCCAAAGGGTATTTGGTCATCACTATTGAAACAGAGAATAAATGATGAAAACATGGATCTTGGTTTAGAGAAAGAAGAAGTCAATTATGTAATGGGAAAGGATTTGGTACTCTTAGCGATGCATACGATTTCTACAACTGCTATGGTTTTTTACGTCGATTTGGAATACGCCTTTATTTGACTCTTAAAGAAAGACTTAACACTTCTAGTGGGGATGTTAAGAATCGTCGTAGGGGGTTTTAGGACAAAAATCACAAGATGTAAGCTATTTCTTCGGATTTAAAAAGGATATATGGAAAATAGTTAAGCGGAACGAGTTAAACAATTCACACAACCATGAGCTAACCATTACTCTGATTAAATTAATGAAACAAGGGTTGCTAAATGGCTTGCAAATCTCTGATGTTATACCATGACCGATAAACGTTTAACCTTGTCAAACCATGAAGTTCTTAAGTACCATGAAAGGTCCATACAAAAATGATGTTACGTCAAAACATTATTGGTCTCGAAGATATGCACATCATATCTTTCTTTTAGACCTGCTTGACAAAACTTTGATCTTCAGAATACGGTTCCTGAATTTGAGTTCCAATAGTGATTTTAAGTTGTTATTGATATCTTCATATGTTGATAGTGTGAATGTGAAACTCAATCAAAGAGTAATGGATGAGCAAATTACCGTCTTGAAGAGGCTGGGGGCATAAAGCAAGACTAGGGTCAAATTCTCCGCTACTGTAACATAAGACCATAAGTACAAGTGGTCAAAAACGGGGTCTACCCAAAATAGGTTCAGCTTGAAATGTGGTATCTAATGACTGAAAATACTATGCTTTGCTTCCTGAATAAAATGCAACTGATATGAAGAGCAAACGACCTAGTTTTTATAACAATCATTTAAAACGGCTAATACCTTTACTACACAATACAGACCTTGAAACCCCCTAGGCCCTAGGATACAAGCATTTTGGTGCAGGGAGTTGATATCTTCAGGAGTGAACCATCCATCTCTCATGCAGACATTTGTGGAGGTAGCTCATGCCTCATAATCAACAAGATATAGATGTCTTGGTGAATCGATAACTGTAAAGAGATAATTAATGTATGGAATTCTTATAAACCTTTCCCAAATGACTAACAAGGCAATAAGAACATTCTCCAATCAAAAAAAGATCTTGAACTCTGAGTTTGGATAGACGAAAGAAAATGCATTGGTTCGTACCTGAATCAGGCTGTACCAAACAAGCAATTGTGAACCCAAGCACCCTTCCATGTAATGCCTCAAAAATGTAAAATATAAAATAACCAGTATAATCAGCATCTTAATAACATAAAATAATCCGAATTTTAAGAATATTTTACATGTTGAGACTGGAGTTATTGCCCCGGGGAAGAGTTCTTCAGCAAAGCTGGAAGCGTCATTGGGAAAGTCCAGAGGGCGTAGATGATGTTGACTTAGAGGATGATGCTACGGCTGTTTTCACGACACAACTTACATGTTATAGGTTTTCATTGGTTTTTTTCACGTTCATTGCATGCGGTCTAGGTGTGCTTAGTACTCTTTATGATCCCTGGGAAACATTTGGATTGTGTTTTTTTTATTCTTTTTATTAACAAGTTTTCCAGGCTAAGTTGCTTTTGTTGAAAGATCCAGACCATTAATATGAAAAAAAAAAAAATCTCTTTTTTTTATGTAATAATATTCAACAAATTATTTTTTACAAAAAAGACAAAAAGTGTTTACTTGTCAACCCTAACCCAGCTCGCCCTGTTTTATTCATACTTAAAAGTTAAAACCACCTGTTCCAACGGGTTACCCAGCCCGTCCATCTAAATCATCTTTTAACAAAGTTTTGATTTAAAAAAAAAAAACGGACAAAGTAACAGCACCTGGCTCCTATCTGAAAACATGTAAAAGATTCAATGTGTGAGAATGAATAATAAATACAACAACCGAACCTAGTAAATCCCACCAATAGTGACCCTATTGGTAGCGTCTGGGGAGCGTGGGATGTAGGCAAACCTTACCCCTATCGTTAGAGATAGAGAGGCTAATTCCAGAGAGCCCCAATAATAAATAGATCCTAGAAATAAAGATCATATTGAAACTTATACTTTGGTAATTTAAAAAAAAATCACCTTCTCATTCCAAGTGCAGCATAATGTTTTAAGCCATTAGCGCCAATACACTTAACCATCCTGCAAGATTGCACAGGAAATAATAATAAATAATTAAAAATAAAATGCAGCTCCAACTTAGATTAGACAATAGTTATTAAAATTGCCACACATTCTTAAACTAAACTTGTGAAAATGAAAAGTATGATATGATGTCTTAGGGAGACAGGCTTCTTAATGCTTCAGAAGAAAAAAAATGCAAGTGGCCAAATATTGAAACGGGTCTCCTACACATAACCGCCATCTTTTTCCTCATGAGGTCAACCTGAAGAACCAAATACTTCATCCAAATATACTGAATGGTGTTGATTAGCTACGCTACGACTAGATACTGGCCTGACAAGAAAGCTAGCCAGCCACTTGATTTGTGTTTATAGAACCTCGAGACGAACAAAAGCATACGCTAGTAATGGCATCATAAGGAACTGAACACATTAAACTTAACCATGATGGCTTGCATAAATCATTAGCAGGGTAGATAAAAGGTTAGTACTAATGAAACACTGAACCCAAGAGAAGTAGATGCTCAACATAAAGGTCACTGACTTGAAGTTGCTGCCTCTAAACATTAATATCGTATGCAAAGAATCGTTAAATGTGTACATAACAAGCTTACAGGCACGTGAATGCAAATTTGTTTAATTCTGATTTTGGCTCATTTATAATGAGTTTCACTAATTTACATACAGATAAAATAAAGAAGCTATCTATGTACATCTCAATAAATAAATAAATAAAAGCCAATACCTAGCTTGTAATCCGTCAGTGAGATAATCTTGCTAATCCCACAAACTATCCAACTGATATCTTGATTCTTGACCAAATTCAAAAATCATCAAACCCACATTTAATCATATTAGGGAGTAATTCATCTGCTGAACGGTGATCACCCACTAGGCGTAAAGCATCCATCATCACTATATAAACATAAACATCAGGAAGAACGCCATTGGAAAACATCATACTAAGAAACACCTTTGCCTCATTTGTTAAACATCGTTTGCACAATCTGTTAATAACACAACTGTAATCTCTAACTGTTACTTCAAATCCCATCTTCACCATCTCAGAAAAAACCGTCATTGCTTGATTTACATCTCCCTTTACACAATGTGCCTTAATAAGCGTCATATAAGCAGCTTTCTTTAATCCAATATTATGCTCCCGTAAATACAAAAACAACTTATCAGCATCATACACATCACCATATACACATAAACCATTAATAAGAATATTATACGTAACCCCGTCAGGCGTCAAATCACGTGATACCATTTCATCATGTAACTCAAAAGCTTGTTGAATTTTGCGCGCTTTACAAAACCGTTGTATCAAAATGTTGTAAGAAACTTCATCGGGATTTAAACCCAGTGAGATCATATTATCAAGAACTAACAAAGATTCTTGAAGCTTCCATTGTTTACATAAACTTTTTATAATTACAGTATATGTGACATGAGTCGGTTCTACACCACTAGCTTCCATTTCCCGTATTAGCTTAAACATTTCTTTTATATTTCCATTTTCACATAAAAAATTCATAAGAGTAGTGTATGTTATAGCAGTAGGTGCTAATCCATGATCCCTAATGTTATCAAATAACCTGATTGCCTTAGTCAACTGTCCACCTATGCAGAAACCGTATATTAAAGAATTAAACGTGACAATAGTGGAATCGATACCTTTCTCTACAATCTGATCGTAGAGCTGCACAGTCTCGTGGATCATACCGAGTTTTGCATATTTATTGATCATGATATTGTAAAGAACAATGTCCTGATTACCATCACTAGCCGTTAACATATCGAAGTACATCCTTGCCTCAGATACAGAACCTCTCCCACAAAGGCCCAACAAAATGGCCCGTTGAGCGAAAATATTAGGAAAAACTCTTTTTGTGTACATTTCCATGTACACTTGAATTGCCCTCTGTATGTCACCTTGTTTGCAGAGCCCATGAATAATAATCGAATACATAACATCATCGGGTTTTAATCCAACTATTTCCATCTCATAAAGCAAAAACAAAGCTTCATCAACACGTCCGATTTTACATAAACTGCTAACCAAAACACTATAAGATACGTAATTTAATTGATAACCGTTAGAAAGCATCTCATCCCGCAATATAAGGCTTTCGTCCACTTTGCCAGCCTGGCAATTCCCACATATCAGTAACGTATATGTGATACTGTTAGGGTTTAACCCTTTTGTGAGCATTTGTTGAATCGACTGTAATGCCCCGGTTATCTTACCAAGTACACGAAAACCTTTAGAAATTGTGTTGTATGTTACTGCATCGGGCTCGACTCCATGTTTGTCCATGTCATATGTTAACTTCAACGCATCTTCAATCGAACCCGCTAAACATAAACCATTAATAAGAATATTATAACTGTAGGCATCGGGATGTACTCCAAACTTCAACATTAAACAGCAAATGGATTGAGCAACATCTACAAACCCCATTTTAGAGAAACTCGACATGATGGTATTAAAAGACGCAACATGATCTGTTTCATGAAGACGGGTTACTGCTTCTTGCATTAAAGATTGCTTACACAAACCATCTACAAGAATGGATTTTGTTTGTTTGCTTTCAGAGATCCCACTATATTTGATGTCATTATACACATCCCACATGATATCCGAATGCCTTAAGTTGTATAATAAACTGTTGTATGTCATTATCGAGGGCTGGATGTTCAAATCTTTCATCTTGGCTATAACGAAAAGAGCATCGTGCACCATTTCAGATCTAGAGTAAGCAAATGCCAGCATATCCCAAACAATAGCATTGTCTTTCCAACACTTAAAGTTCACCGAAAGCAGCTCACAAAGAGAAGGCCCAGAGCCAGAACCTATTAAAAAAATTACATGTAAATTACCATTAATAAGGACAAGGAAATTGGAAGTAATAATAATCCCAACCATGACTCGTTAGTTGATAATAATCCATACTGGCAAATGGCAATGTGACTATTAGCACTCCTAACTTTAACTTTTCTTGCCAAGGTGTAACAAATGGCCTGTCGACTCTTGTACCACCAATATTGTGTATGAATATGAGGTGCTCACGAATATGTTTGATCCTAGTACTGGTCCCACTTGAGCACACTTTCCGGTTGAGTTCTCCTCTCATCCATGGTCAATGCGCCCAAAAAGCATTGGTGATATTTTAGGCAGGGCATTCTTTATAGCCCACTATCTCTCCTATGGACAAAACATAACGACGTGTCGACGTGGGATTTCCCTAAGGTGTTACACAAAGACATTTATTTCATTTCAAAACAATTTACAACAATCTGATTAGAATAAAAAGCAGTCAATTGTTCATTGCGGGTAAATTGCATACGGCAACGATAGTGAAAGTTAGTAGTGTCATTTGTCACATTGTCAGTAACGATTATTATTAGCCAATGAATCATAGTTTTGATCATTAAAATCCAATTTGCCGAAAACAATATCATTAAAAAAACATTCTTACTATCTATAGCATACAAAAATGACACTAATCAATTTCAAAACATTCAAATTCAGCTACCTTCTTCCTGCACCATTCGCATAAAATTCGACCGCAACAACTTAAGCCGCCGCCGATCAGCCAAAACATGAGCAATCACAAACTGAGAACTTCTTGAATGCTTAAACCCATATTCATTCTTCAACAACTCAAACAACCCCACAGCAGAATCCGGATCACCCACCCGCAAATAATCGATAAATTCATCAACTTGACTACATTCCAAACCCGAAACAAGAACTCTAAACCTATCTTTCACACCATCAGAATTCAAACCTAAACCACACAATTGTTTAAAGAATTGAAAAACAGCAAAAGGGTATGTTCCATTTGCAGAGGGTGAAGTGGGTTTGGGTTCTGATTGAAGGGTTTGGGAAGATATTAATGATAAAGATTTATTCAAGATTAATGGTGTAAAGGGTCGACGAATCAGTAAACGGCATTGGTGATGGATGCAATGGAGCATGAATTGATGTTGATTGAATCGAAAGGAGGTAGCTTTAGTGATAATTGCATTACAATGAATGAGAATTTGTGATGAGATTAGGGATTAGGGTTTTAGAAGGGTTTAGAATTTGGGGGATGAGAGGACTTTGGGTCCAAGATGGTGTGTGGAAAGTCAACAACTAAAATCTCTCAAGTTACACTATATTAACTAGTAGAGTGCTCGCGCGATGTAGCGGGGAACACAAACACTTTTAAGGGTGTGTATGGTTTGGTTATGTTTCCTTAAGAGAGAATTACACAGATTGTCCTTTAGTTATACCTAAAATTGCATCCTATGTCCTTTTTTCGAATTTTTGACACCTTATGTCCTTTGTTTTATACACTTGTTACACCCGCTGTCCTTTAGACTAACTTCGGTTAAAAATTAACGTTAATTTAGACATGTGCCCCTCACGTGAGGGGCAAATATGTCATTTCACGTTAAAACATAATAAAAAACTCCAGTCATCATCATCGTCTTCATATCTCCCCTCCTCTCCCTCTAACTCTCCACCGCCACCAATGCCGACTCCAACCTCTTCTCTTACCTCCAATCCATCCAATCCACCTCACCCTCCTTCGTCATCCACCTCTCCGGACTAAGGCTTGAAATAGGTAAAAGAAATTAGATTTAAAAGGTTGAATCTTACACTTGTTTCCCAGATCTGGTTCAGTAATCACCGACTGTAATCACCATCAGTGACCATCACGTTGTTTAGTTGCAGGTTTGTTAGGGCAGAGGTGGATGGTTTGAAACAGGGGATGCAGGTGGCTGGTGGAGAGGGGATGGTCGAACGAAGTAGATGGTGTTTAAGTTACGGTGGTGATAATGAGGTGGGTTAAGGGTGTCGGCTGAGTAGTGTCGGAAGTGGTGCGGTGGTTGATGGTTAGAGGTTGGTCGGAGATGGTGTTGAGTGGCGGCAGAAGGCTCGGTAGTGGTAGTGGTTCGACGGCTTGGTGGGTTTTGTCAGGTTTTGGGTTCATTTCGAGTCATTAGGTTTCAGGTTCGGTTCAGGCGTCTTACACAATTCTTGCGTTGGTTCTTCCAGGTGGAGACGTTCTTCCAGGTGGAGACGTTCGATCTGAAACATTAGGTGTGTGTTTGTGATGTTGTGTTTTGTAGAGAAGTAGGGGTGTTTGGTAATAGTTATAAGGGGGATAAAGGGTTAAGACATTATTATTATTACACAGATTGTCCTTTTGAGGGTGAAAAGACAGGATTGCCCCTCACATGAGGGGCACATGACCAACTTAACTAAGTTATTTAACTGGGTTTGGTCTAAAGGACAGCGGGTGTAACAAGTGTATAAAACAAAGGACATAAGGTGTCAAAAATTCGAAAAAAGGACATAGGATGCAATTTTAGGTATAACTAAAGGACAATCTGTGTAATTCTCTCTTTCCTTAACCAAAACTAAAATCAAAAGTCATTAATTAATCAATCTTATTAAACAATTGGTTCATTGGTTCGGTTAGTATTGTTAGATTATCGGTTTTAGTCCGGTTTAGTTAATTTTGAACAAACTTTTGCTAATTTTTTTTTGCCAAGAAATACATGAAATAGAGGTATAAATACATGAAATAGAGGTACAAAATAGGCCTCTAAACGAACCGAATGTTCATGAGCTGTTCGTGAACTTGTTCGGCGGAAAGTTCGTTTATGTCGTTTATTTAATAAACGAACAAACACGAACAAAAAAAATTGTTCATTTAGTTAAATGAACAAACATGAGCAAACGTTGAGTTTGTTCATTTATGTTCATTTTCGTTTATGTTCGTTTATTTATGTCCGTTTAAGTTTATTCATTACATACGTAGTTATATTTACATAAATACAAATATAAATTGAGCTTTAGCTACTTGTATAAATATATAACCAATTAGTAATTGGGGTTTTCAATAATACAAAATCGATCACATTTATTATGTTCGTGAACGTCCATTTATGTTCGTTGGTGAAGTGTTCGATTAGGTTTAAACGAACGAACATAAACGAACAAGAATATGACAAATTTCTTAATGAACGAACATGAACACAAAATGTGTTTGATTATGTGTCCGTGTTCGGTTAAAATTCACGTATCGCTATATCGAACAACACGGCCTAATTCACGTAATAGGACCATTGGAAGCCACCCACCTTTCCCACGTCCAACCCGTTTGGTTACAATTATGTTTTACCCATGTGAATGTCATTGCTTGGGCTGTCCCGAACACACTTACAACATTGACCCGTTTGCCATTGAAGATAAGATCATTTCTTGCTTTCCAAATCGTCCAACACGCCGCTAAAATATTGATTCTTATAAGCTTCTTTTTGCCCCTTGTTGTATTAACCGAATCGTGGAACTCCAAGAGATCTTTCACTGAGAATGCGATAATTGGTGTGATTCCAATCCATGAGCTCAACTTGTCCCATAATACCGACGTCACACAACATGCTGTATACAAATGGTCTACGTCTTCGTCGCCCTCGCCTCATAGTCTGCAAGTTACCAGACCATTATGAATATTTCTCCTCCTCAGCCCCACTAAAGTAGGGAGCCTATTTTGCAACGCCCTCCATCCTAGGATCGATCTCTTTTTTGGGATTCCTTTCACCCAATCGAACGGATAATAAGGAACTGCGTTTCTGGTCAACATTTTCCTGCACTCTGCAGTCGTGAAGCTATCGTCTTTACTTTCCGTCAAAAACCAAGTATCTATTGCATTAGACAGTGAGGTACTCCGCGTCAATACTTCGTAGTGCTGCAACTGGTTAACCTCATTCGGACCCACCAGATTTCTTTCCCAGACCCGGCTCATCAGTCGTCAATCCACTGTGATTCTTTTCTCAGCTTCAAGGACGAACAAATCTGGAAAAACCTACATTAAAGATCGATCCCCAACCCAACAATCCATCCAAAATCTCGTATCCTTGCCATTGCCGATCCTGCTTTTTATCAAACATTTTACATCAAAGTTTTGTTCCCATACAGAGAGGTCCTTGAGGGATTTGCCCGGTGAAGCAAAAGACGAGCTCCTCGCCTTTACTCGCTTGGAGTACCGTCGCGTTAAAGGCAACAACTTTTCCAACGAATCGGCATGGCAAATGTTGCGCTCAGCAAATCTTCTACGTGGCTAGGGTTTTTGAATTATGATCATGTTCTTTGTTTTTTTTTAGTAGTGTAACTTTTTTTTGTCTAGTGTAACTTTTTTTTTGTCTAGTGTAATTTTCTTTTTTTTTAGTGTAATGTTTGTGTTTTATATTTTATTTTAGTTTAATGCTTTTTTATTAAAAAATGTGGTAAATAATTATATAATAATAATTGAGCTTGTGATTTGAACAGTGAAATTAAATCTGATCTGTTTTGTCAGCTAATAAATATTATTGTTTGTGGTTAGAAATCAAGTATTCTCTTATGGCATGGTGGTTGGGTTGGGTGTGTGTTATGCAAAAGGCGCCGGTTCGAATCCTGGAGTATTAGGCCGGTGGTTTTTTTTTTTTTTTTTTTTAAGTTGCCTTGACACGTGGCTTTCCATTAGAGTATACATCTGTTAAATATATTTTTGGTATATCTTTTGTAGATAAAATTCATTGTTGATGGAATATGGAGAGTTGATCGCACGCTCCCTGTGGTTCACAACAACGGTTTTGAGAACAACAGGCTTATAGTTCATGAATCTGCATAGCTGCTTCTTTTTTTTGTTGCCTATCTCCATCTATTTGTAACTGAGTTTGGTCTTTACAAACCAACGGATTCTAACATTTCTAATTACGCCTTGACTGTTTTGCAGGGAATTTTATCAGATGTTGTGAAATGCCTTGGTGACAATAAAAAGCACATGAGAGAATGTACCTTGACAACTTTAGATTCTTGGGTTGCTGTTACTCATCTTGATAAGATGGTCCATGTCTTATTTGTTGTATATGTTTTTTATATTTTGATGTTTTATGTACTGCATTGTATTGTTTATTTTTAGGTGCAGGTGACAAAGAAATTAAATTTTATGGTTTTTTTCTTGAAGGAGACAAGGAAAGGAAGTACAGACCTAAGGGTGGTTGGAGCCCTTGAAGGAGTGGCGGCTGTGTAAAAGGAACTTAGCGTTTCTTGGGATAAAGATGAAAAAGAAGTTGTTTTGACTTCTATTTTAATATTTTCGTGAAGTGCAGATAATCAAATGGGCTATAGTTAAAAAAAAAAAAGATAACCAAATAGGCCGAGAAATTGGGCTCCAAATAAACATTCAATTATATCTGAATCAAACCAGCTTAAATAGTTTTATACCATGAATAAAAATTTTGCTTGAATTTATCAAGGTTTTTCATAAAATATAATATTTGATTAAAACGTAAGCTTCACTTACTAATTACTTTTACACAAAAAAATTTACATTACAAGCATATTACACCAACGCGCAACGCGCGTCCGATTATCAACCTAGTTAAATATAATTGGTAAAAAAAAAAACCCCGCTAGCCCTTATCCATAACACCCTCACGCGAGCAGTCGCTGGCCGCTAACGACTGCCACGTATGCTTTGACGTGGAAATTTTTTATTGGATAAAGCCCTCGCTCACCTCTACCCACAACGGATAGTCTTAACTAGTAGAGTGCCCGCGCGATGCAGCGGGGAACACAAACACTTTCAAGGGTGTGTATGGTTTGGTTATGTTTGATTATTAGCCTTAACCAAAACTAAAATCAAAAGTCATCAATTAATCAATCTTATTAAATAATTGGTTCCTTGGTTCGGTTAGTATTGTTAGATTATCGGTTTTTAGTCCGGTTTAGTTAATTTTGGTGAATAACAAAAACAAACTTTTGCTATTTTTTTTGCCTAGAAGTACATGAAATAGAGGTATAAATACATGAAATAGAGGCAAAAAATAGGCCTCTAAACGAACCGGTTCATGAGCTGTTCGTGAACTTGTTTGGCGGAAAGTTCGTTTAAGTCGTTTATTTAATAAACGAACAAACACGAACAAAAAAATTTGTTCATTTAGTTAAATGAACAAACATGAGCAAACGTTGAGTTTGTTCATTTATGTTCATGAACGTTCGTTTATGTTCGTTTATTTATGTCTGTTTAAGTTTATTAATTACATACGTAGTTATATTTACATAAATACAAATATAAATTGAGCTTTAGCTACTTGTATAAATATATAACCAATTAGTAATTGGGGTTTTCAATAATACAAAATCGATCACATTTATTATGTTCGTAAACGTCCATTTATGTTCGTTGGTGAACTGTTCGATTAGGCTTAAACGAACGAACATAAACGAACAAGAATATGACAAATTTCTTAATGAACGAACATGAACACAAAATGTGTTTGATTATGTGTCCGTGTTCGGTTAAAATTAAATGAATATTCGGTTCGTTTACAGGCCTAGGTATAAAAGCTAAAAATTTCAAAACTCCCTGTATTTATACCGCCACTACAATTCATAAACCTATCTACTCAGCTTCAAACCATAGTAGAGTATAATTTGCTATATACTTTTAATTAAAATTTTGATTTTTTACGTGATTAACAATATCTAGAGGTGAACAATAATTGAAACTCAACCGAAATCGAACAAAAACATACAAAACCGAACTGAAAATTAATTAACCAAAACTGAGTTAACCTAATATCAATTTTTTTGTACCCTAAGTTAACCAAAACTAACAAATCAAAACTGAATCATTAATACATTTATATTTTTTATACATCCATTACATGTATTTATACTTTCATTTCATGTGATTCTAATCAAAATTTTAACCAAACTTTGGTTTTGGTTATTAACCAAAATTAACTAAACCGAACTAAAAATGACAATCAAACCAAATAGACAGAACCAATTAACCGGTTGGTTAACAAGATTGATAAACTGAAAATGTTGATTTTTGATTCAGTTAAGGCTTATAACCGAACTAAACCTAACCCAACCATGAACCAATAGAAGTGTCTGTATTCCCTACCACATCGTGCGGGCATGCTGTTATAGTTTAACTAATTTGGGTTATATAAGGGTACAAAAAGAAAACGATAATCAATTTTAAGTTAAATCAGATATTTGCATTTTTCAATAGATTTTGGTTCAGTTTTGTCAGCTTTTTAGTTTGGCTTCGGTGAACGGTTTAGTTATTGCTCACTCTTAGATACCGTTAAACGTAGCACATAAAGATTTTTAAAATAAAAATAGCAATACTATACTCATATTAAAGATAATAAAATGCTCATTATTATGATGTAATTTTTTTTTATAAAAGTATAAACGTATGAAAAAAATGATTATTTAAAAATCATGAGGAATGGTTTGCTTAAAATAAGGATTATAATTTACACTATATAAATACAATTCCGGTGATTTGTTCATATATCCACTAATATTTTATAGGGTATATAATGCATTAGAGGTCACCCAGAGTCCCAGACTATTCAACCATTTTCATTAAAGTCAATGGTTTGTTAAAAGTGTCATATAGGCCACTTGAGTATGTATGCTTTGTCATCTATATAAGTTTTCATTAAAACATGGTTGACTAGAATCACATTTTGTTCTAACTTTTTTTTTTTATCATTAAGTTTTGATGTGTTCAATATGATTACATAAGTTATATTATTACGTAATAATCTTGATTTTTGAATAAATGATTTAGAGGAGTAAAATTTTTGTTTCTCATGAATGGTATATTTTTTTTCCTAATATTGATGCCCTTTTGTCTTGCAAAACCTGACCTCTTGCTCAATTAGGGTGTGAGACTGTTTCAGGTGTGCACTTGTGTATACCCATTGCAAGTTGTGAGTACAAGGTAATTTGTTGTTTACCCTGGAGGCACAAAGTGGATGGGTCAACGGGTTGGGTAATAAGTCGCAATAGTAGTTTTTCTCACATTGGTTGGGTTGACTAGAAACACATTTTGCTCTAAGTTTTTTTATCATTAAGATTTGGTGTGTTCAATATGATTACATAAGTTATATTAATTAAATGAAGCTACCCAATTTCCCAAAGGCACGGGCCTTAGGTGCTTTTTTGGCAAAATTTCAGCCGTTTTTGACCATGTGGCGTGCGCCTCACGTACACCATGTATTTTTATGATAAAAATGTTGTACCTTAGTGTTTTTGGCTTATACATGTAGGTAAAATCACATAAAAACCTTTTTAGGTAAATGAAGCTAAAAACTCATGGGATGTATATGAGATATATAAAAAAAATTATATAATTAGTGTACGCTTCGGGTACGAAAATCCCACGTTTTTTGCACGCGCGCTTAGACCTCGTCGCTTTTATGCGAGACGCTCTTTTTAAAACCAAGTACGAAACAAATACTGTTTTTTTATTTATGATTTTTTTAAAGACAAAGGTGAAAAGCATTTCAATTTATAAATAAGACCCTTTCAGCTTTTGAGCAAGTTAGTGATCACAATTTATGGCCTTTTTTATTAAACCATGATAAGGATGTGGTAGTACACATGAAGTTTAAGTTTTATCAAACTTTCCTAATTTCTACTTCACAAATAATATTAGTAAAATTGTACATGCGGATGTCACTATATGCACCATCAATTTACTACGTTACTGGTGTGGTCGTATGGTTAGCATTTGCGACCAGTGAGCCTCAAAGTTTCAAGAATGCAGATTGAAGGATGATACTTTATTGATTGACACTTGGGTTTATAGACTAACTAGCTTTTATCCCGGGAGCGTCCTAGGTTGAAATATCTAATATGACATAATAAAATATCTAATATGACAACTTAATTACTGACTTGCCAATATATGATTAATGATTATTATGATTATTATTATTATTATTATTATTATTATTATTATTATTTTTTTTCAGAAAGACTTATTTATTAATAATCCTTTATTAGATAAACAAATAATTCTTACAAGTGGAAGGCGGGTAAACAAACAAATTAAGAAAAACCATATAATATATACACACAAACAGGAGTTGTAGTAAAACGGCTAAATCAGAACGGCTCATAACTTCTTTCGCTTTCTTTCACCTGATTACACGTTGGGTCACGAGACCTTATACCAAAGCCACATACAGAATCACAGAAGTGACTACACAGTAGTTGCAGAAAGCTGTGATGAAAGCACTTACATTCTGTGTCGCGATTAGCCTTATCCTGTTCTGATATACACACTTTGGAGGGTCAGTAGTTCCAACTTTCCCAAACTGTGCATTATATAATATGGTTGCAGCGTATCACATTTATTATCCAATTCATTCTTCATTTATAGATTATTCTAACAGTCTAATCACCAAAAATCTTAACTGATATAAAGATCGGTTTCTAACGTTTTCGTTTTTTTTTTTAACGGAGAAGGAGATCATATTATACCATACGCAAAACAAAACAGTACAAGTACAAATTTCCTAACCAGAGGTTAGAAAAACCGAAAAAAGGAAACAAAATAATACAATAGTCTAACACTCGCCAATAAAAACAAGTTCTTTCATCTCCGAAATACGGCACTTTGGTCACCGAAACTGGACGCGCTTGATTATAAAACCGTAAGATGATGAGCGCCTAATACTTCATCAATTGACTCGGACATAGTTCGGCGTCAAACTCTGCACACAGATACAATACTTCACAGTAATATGACAATACATATCTTGCGCATCTTCGTAGTATAACCCACAGGAATAAAGATCGCTGCACACCCAAGATATATATATATTGATTCTGCACATGAGAAACTTAATGGCAACGCGCTGCACACCCACAGATTCAAAATCGCTGCACACCCAAAAATTATAATTGCATTCTACACTTGAAAACCCGTAGCCAAAGCCCTGCAGACGCTGTCCGAGAATGACTGAACCACTCACGCTGCACCTCAAGCTACACAGACTGATTCTGTACCAGAAAACAAGCTAACATAATTTCTGCAGTAACTGCAGTAGCTTTGCCAGATGTAGTTGATCATTATGCAAGAACATGGAGCCTAATTAGGTGCCCACTTCCTTAGATATTTACCATACTACCCCTCTTCCTTAGATATCTACCATAATGCCCCTCTTGCACATCATTTTTGTGCAGAATCTATGAGACCGAAAGGAATTATACTTCTTTAGCTGTGAAACTACCAAACAGTTTTGCCATCTTCTGAATCAAGGCACCCTGAATTCTCGCAGTAAAGCTTACCCCCAATATCCCACACCAGGAAAGAATAATACACACACCTCAAATGAATTAAAACACGAAAACGAACTACGCAGCCAGGAAGGGAAGCACCAGAGCCAGAATGTAACCCAGTTTCCGATCCGTAACTCACGCCAAACACACACGTGGTGCTACCCTTACCACCCCCCTGCCCGGCCAACGTATCCACCAAAACGCACACACACCAAAGGTTAGAATTCTAGTTATAGTTCCCCTGAATTTAAGTTCTGCCCCAGAAACGAAAAATACACACGCCACGAATTAATTTAACACGAATGAACAACTATGCATCCGGGATTATAGCACCAAGAAAAAACACAATTGACTCATTGCTCCTTTTATACATAGTCACACGCCAAAACTCACGCATAGGTGCTATCCGAACCCACCCCACCCGTAATGCATATCACCAAATACGCACACACACCAAGGCCAACAAGATATCGCTTGAAAATTACTACAGAATAGCCATACATCCTATTTGAATAATGCTAAGCTTCGGCCATTACGGCCATCGATCCCATAATGAGTTTTCAATAATTTTATGAGATAACTACCCAGAAATTCCATATGCCCCAGAAACGAATACTTACACACACCACAAAACGAAATAAACACGAAAAAGACCTATGCAACCGGGGATCATAGCACCAAAAATTAACACATTTTACCCTTACTCGCTTAAAAGAACACACGCCAAAACTCACACTTTGGTACTATCCAGAAACCCACCCCACTCGGATTGCATATCACCAAGAACTCACACACACCAAGAAGATACGTACTCGACTGAACTGTATAGGACAGCCACAGCCGTTCAATTACATGGTAGAACATATAATGTGAGAGAACAATTAAACTGCTTTCTTTTCTAACCTTTATCAGGTTTTCTTTTTTCATTTGATCCCAACCAAATTACCCCAACAAGAAATTATTTAAGATCATTATACAAGCCAACAAATTTACACATCCAAATTATATATGCCACAAAAAAAAAAAGATATGACAGGAAAGTAGAAGTGCCAAAAAACTGTATCCAGCTGAGGTGGGGTTACAAGTATGTGTGTGGCTATCAACTCTTGGAAGACTTTGACCCATGACTACTAATCTCCAGTCAACTCTTGAAAGATATGATTGATGAGGTCTAAATTTAATATATAGTATTTAATTAGTTTTTCTTTTAGTCCTATTGTTATACATCCTCCCCTGAAAGGCTGAAGAATCTGAACTTTATATTTTACCCAAAAATGAAAATTACCAATTTTCTTGTAATCTTTTTTACATTGTTGTTGTTCCTGCAAAGATTTGGCTTAAGCAACAACATGCTTATGATCACTTCTTCAAATGTTACATGTATCGAAAGAGAGAGACAATCCCTTCTTGCAATTAAACACAGCCTCACAGACGAATATAATCTTCTGTCAACATGGAGGGGAGTAGAATGCTGCAAATGGCGTGGAGTTGGGTGTGACAGTCGAAATGGTCATGTTGTCAAACTTGATCTTCGGTCTCAAGTGCCTTCTTCTGTTGAAACTTTTTCTAAACAGCTGGAAGGTGAGTTGAGTCCGTCGTTAAAGAATTTGAAGCATTTGCGTTATTTGGACTTGAGCAGGAACAATTTCTCAGGAAACATTCCTGAATTTTTAGGATCCTTTCAATATTTGGAATACCTTAATTTGTCATGCACAGGTTTTGTTGGAGTAGTTCCTCATCATCTAGGAAATCTGTCAAGGTTACAATATCTTGATTTTAATAGACTTTTTTACTTTGGTACTGATAGCTGGATGAGCCTCGGAGGAGCACTATTGGATGATTTGGGATGGGTGTCTTCACTATCATCATTAAGGTATTTGGGTTTATCAGGTATAACCATTCCTAACCATACTGATTGGTTCCATCCAATTAACATGCTCCCTTCTTTGCTTACACTGAACCTGGCAGTATGTAATATACAAAATATCCCTTCTGTTAAATTCATCAATTTCACGTCTCTTCATTCACTTGACCTCTCTTGGAATAACATCAATTCCACCTTTCCTGTCTGGTTATCAAACCTTACTGGCCTCATGCATCTACACCTCCATTATAACCACTTCCATGGTAAAATTCCTGAGTTTATTGGAATTTTTAGTGATCTTGCTACCATCGACCTCTCCTTAAATAAGTTTTCTGGTCCTATTCCCCAAAGCATTGGACTACTCTTGAGGCTTGAAGACCTATATCTTGATGATAACCAATTGAGTGGGAACATTCCTATGAGTGTGGGCCAACTTTCAAAGCTCAAGAATCTTGATCTCTCCTACAATTCATTGGTTGGTGTTCTTTTTGAAACTTACTTCACCAAGCTAAAGAATCTAAATAGTTTGGTGTTGTCAAGAAATTCGTTAGGGTTGAATTTCAGCTCCGGATGGATTCCTCCCTTCCAATTGCAGGTATTTGAAGCAGGTTCCTGCAACATCGGACCCAACTTCCCAAATTGGCTACAAACACAGACACATATTCAGAGACTGTATCTTTTTAACTCGACTATTAGAGATACAATACCAGAGTGGTTTGTGAACATCATGTCTAATATTCGTGACCTGGATTTGTCAAATAACCAGATCAGTGGCAAACTACCAAGATTTGATTTTGACAGTGGTGGTGATGGGATCTTGAGGATGAACTCAAACAAATTTGAGGGATCACTAGCTACATTTCCGTCAAATGTGCAGTTTCTGGATCTCTCAGACAACTTACTGTCAGGACATGTTCCTCAAACAGATGGAAGAATGAACCCAAGACTGGTAGTTGTTAATCTCTCAAAAAACCGTTTCAACAGAAGCATTCCAGTACACTTATGCAAGCTTCCTAGCATCTCTGTTTTGGATTTATCACAAAATAAGTTTTCTGGGAGGCTTCCTAGCTGCTTAGGTAATTTGACTAATTTGCAAGTGATGGATGTTTCAAATAACACTATAACCGGTGTTATTCCAAGTTCATTAGGTTCACTTACAGAACTGGAGTCATTGCACTTGCACAACAACAGATTTGAAGGGAATCTTCCACTGCCTTTACACAATTTGACGGGCTTGGTCACACTGGATTTAGGGAACAATTCTTTAACTGGTAGAATCCCTTTTTGGATTGGAGAAAGCCTATTACACCTTAGAATCTTAAATCTGCAATCAAATAAGTTTACTGGTAAGATTCCACTACAACTTTGTCAACTCAATGCTCTTCAACATTTAAACTTGGCAGATAATAACATAAGTGGGACGATCCCTCGTTGCTTCAGTAATTTAAACGGTATGATCAGCATTTCAGATGACTCTGGATACATGCGGGGTGTTTATTATGAAGAAAATATTTTGGCTTACGTGAAAGGAATTCAGTTGGTGTACACCAGGACTATACGATTTTTGACAACCTTAGACCTCTCAAGCAACAACATTACCGGTGAAATTCCAGATGTTTTAATGAACCTTGTGGGATTGAAGAACTTGAATCTTTCAAGAAACCAATTCAAAGGACAGATTCCAAGGATGATTGGAAATCTAAGTCAAATTGAATCTTTAGATTTGTCGATGAACATGTTGTCTGGTAGGATTCCTCAAAGTTTGACGAGCTTGAACTTTTTAAGCTACTTAAACCTATCGTTCAACAACTTGTCTGGTGCAATCCCGGTTGGACACCAGCTCCAGACTCTTGTGGACCCCTCTATCTATAAAGGGAACGACAAACTATGTGGGCCACAAGTATCAAGGAGTTGCCTAGGAAATAATTCATCACAAAATCATGTTGTTGAAGATGAGGTTCAAGATGATGATGAAGGCTTGTGGTTTTATTTTGGCATGGGCCCAGGGTTCGTTGTTGGACTTATGGGACTACTTGGGAGTTTGCATTTCATTAGGTGGTGGAGGGTAGTTTACTTTAAGATGCTTGAAAATGTTTACGGTTGGCTAACAGTATCAGTTCTAGTGAATCTTACTCGCTTAAAAAGGAAGTTTTCCTAACGAGCAGGTAAATTTTTAAATTGATAAAATTAGATAATAATAAAATTTATTCCATAATTACATATGTGTAGCTATAGATTTATGCACTGACTTATTACTAAAATTCTGGTATTTGTAGATACCATTCTCCAGTGGATGCGTTAAGGGACGGTGAACTTACATCATGTGTTAAAGTTTGTACCAAGAAAAGTTGTATTAGAACTGTGTGTTTCATAGCAAAAATATGTTGTTTAACGTGTTTTCTCATTGACAATACTCTTGTTCTGTTGAATAAAACAATTGTTAGAACAGATGTAATATTAAATTATATTCTAGTCAAATTTATGTGGAAAAGCCTTGTCAACAAGCGTTTACTTAGTAATTTATGCAAGTTCCAAGGCCACCACCGAACTAAATGTATTGACCCAGACAAACATGTTCTGTATGTGGCCAAAAGCTATATTGTGCTATAGCCTCTGGTCTTTGATTAGTTCTGTCGGTTGAGTAGATGAACAAGTGTACAAAACTTGAGATATTTTGTTAATTTTTAATGGGTAAAACTGTAAAAAAAAATTTGGCTATGATTGGAAAGTGTAACAGAAATTAGTTCCTTTTTGGATTGGAGTAATGGAAATAAATAATCCCAACTATTGACTATTGGCCAATAACGTCCCAACTATGAAAATAACCACTAGCGGTCCCAACTTTCGACATATTGGCCACCAATGGTCCCGATTAGTCTGATCACTAACTCCATTAGTGTGATGCTGACGTGGCATGCCATGTAAGATGCCACGTAGGATCATTTTTGCCACCTAGGATGCCACGCAGGATCATTTTGCCACCTAAGCATGCCACATCAGCATCACACTAACGGAGTTAGCCTCAGTTAGTTTGGGACCATTGGTGGCCAATATGTCGAAAGTTAGGACCGCTAGTGGTTATTTTCGTAGTTAGGACTGTTATTGGCCAATAGTCAATAGTTGGGACTATGGTGTTGGTCAAAATTTTATTGTTAACCTTTCGGTTAACAAATTTTGATTGGTGAATGTATACAAGTGATCCGAGGTGAAAGAAACAATATGAATCATGGGGGTTAAGAATGGTAGGAGGAGAGTAAAACAGGATCCAAATATTGAATCAGAGCCTTAGAGGGCTAGCTTTTTAATTCCCTTCTTACTCATAAACTTATTCCAATTTACTGGACCAAGGTCCACTTGGATAGCCCATTTAAATATGATTTTGTTAGCCCAAATAATGAATTATAACCCGTTTGTATACCTGATTAAGATCAAATGATTGATTGCTTCTTGTTGCTTCGCCACCTGCATCACCAATAATTCTCATTGTTGAGTATTAGTCTGTTGGTAAAGTTCTAATTATATTATGATATAAAGATTTATATAAATTACCATTGAAGATTTATTAGCGTTAGCGGGTCATTAGCATCCAATCGTCTCATGCTTAGCTTAGTTACAACATTTTAACTCATTTTCTCTATACCCTACCATTTATGACATAACTAATATCTAATAAAACCTATACAAAACGAATGGAGCACCTGTCTAGGTGTGTTCATGAGCTGAGCCGAATCAGGGCAAGCTCAGGCTCGGCTAGGATTTGAAATCGAGCTGAAAATCTAACCTCGATCTCGGCTTGTTTTTTAACCGAGCCGGCTTAGATTGGTTTTTGGTTTGGCTCAAATTAAAAAAAAAAACTAAAAATAGATTTAAAATTCGATAGTCTCTTAATAGTTCAAAAGAACACATTCGCCGACTGATGAGTGGGTGTTTTACTATGTGTAAATGTGGTTAAGTATGTGTTTTTATGTGATTTATTGCATGGAACATAGTTACTTTGCGAATGTTTGTGATTTGCAGGTGCACGGTGGTGAAAAGCATTAAGTGGAGCATATTTGAGGGTTCCGGGACAAGTTAAAAAGGATTGGAAGTCACCCGAGAGCACCGGGGATGAAAACACGAAGAATAGCCAAGTTTTACACAGGGGCGCAACCTATCAGCAGATAGGGGCGCAACCAACCTCATCAGGGCGCAACCTTCTGATGCCAAGGATTTTTGCCTGATTTGCGCCCCTAAAGGGCGCAACCTGCTTCACCAGGGGCGCAAGCTTGCGCCCCTATCTGATTATTGACGCGAAATTCCGGATTTTGGCCATATTTAAAGGTTCTTAACCCCACAAACAAAGGAGACTTTAACCCTAGCCGTTTTGGACGATCTTAGGACGATTTTCACCATTCCTAAACACATTTTAATCATTCTTTTCATGCATCTATCATCAAAATCATCCATGGAAGCATACATAATCATGATGAGCGGCTAGTTTCTTTATGTAACCACCTCCGGGTGTATGGTTAGTTTGTGAAACCCTTTAACTTGTTTAATTTGGTACTTGGGATTGTTTTTCATTTGTTTGAAGAATATTTGTGGTTTAAATCATTTAAATAATTCATATGTGTTGCAATTGCTTATCCTTTTATCATTCGCATTCGGTTTTCTTGCATCGTGAGCAGTTTGATAAGTGGGAGGGTAATTGATACTTGTGGGTTGGTAATCGAATTGTACAGGTTATTATTAAAAACTTGTGTTCGGTTATCACTTGATTTGAATCGTTTAACAAAACCATGTCTATGTGGTATCCTACCATTTAACCAGGTTTGGGTGAATCATAGAACCAGAAGCTCGGAGGGGGTTACTTCTTTCTCATTATTGTTTACAACTTTTCAAATTCGTTTTCTAAATTTCAAAGCAAAAACAAAATAATTAAGTTTTAGTTTAATAGTTAAAGTTACAAAACTACTCTTTCCACCAATTCCCTGTGGAGACGACTCAACTTGCATTATACTACTTATTTTTATATTTTTGACCGACCCAACGACATCGATCAAAATGGCGCCGTTGCCGGGGAATCGGTGCGCTTAGTTAGATAGTTTTGTTTTAGTTTTTATTGCTTTTCTTGAAAAAAAAAAACCAAAAATATTTTATTTTTCTAGTCTTTTAGTTTAAGTTTTGTTTGTTTTGTTTTTTTTTAGTACAGTATTACGCGTGGTTTGCTTGTTTGTGTGTGTGCAGGTAATTAAATTGCATGCATCATACACGTCATTCGGGCAAAGCTTCACCGCTAATTTACGATCCGGAAATTGAAAAGACAGCTAGAAGAAACCGAGCAATTCGTCAAACCCGATCAACACCAAACATGAGCCATCACAACAACCAAGATAACCAACCTCCACCGAACCAACCTGACCCAATACCACCACAACAAAACCCATTGGGCGATATGCCTCCTAGACCATTTCAAACAGCACCAACTCCAAGACAACAACAACCATTCCAACAATTTAACCCAGATCCGAACGCTGGTGGTTCTAGACAATTTCAGCAAGGCCGTCAAGAGCATGACGAGTGGGAAGAGCATTATGAAAATGACCCAGCTTTTGAGGCACCACAACAACAACCCAACCGACCATTAACTCTAAATAGACAACCACCACAAAAACCAAAATCCGAGATCTCACAGTACTAGAGCAACAAGTTCAGTCTTTGGAGATGACAGTATGCAGGGTGCTGCGGGTACTTTTAATGGTAGAGTTGCTGATTGGGATGGGGGAGTTGATGATGATGGGTACTACGTGAATCAGGACCAGTTTGACTATGATGAGTATGATGAGTTCGTCCGCAGTATCAACAGAGACAGCAGCAAGGGTTTAATATGAGGGGACGAGAGGCACGAAGGCAGCAGCCCTTTTGGCTGCCTAGGGAGTCACACACATCAAGAAATCATCATTAATATGCAGCGCGGCTAATCGTGTGATCGTCTCCGGGTGTATGGTTCGTTTGTGAAACTTTAACTCTTGTTTGGTTTGGTTTATGGATTGTCTTTTAATTGTTTGAAAGATATTTGTAGTTTGAGTTATTTAAACAAGTCACGTTTGTGCAATTGCTTATCTTTTAGTCATTCGCATTCGGTTTTCTTGCATCGTGAGCAGTTTGATTAACGGGAGGGTAGTTGTTATTCGTGGGTTGGTAATTAAATTGTACGAGTTATTATTAAAAACTTGTGTTTGATTATCACTTAACTTAAACCGTTCAACAAAACTATGTCTATGTGGTATCCAATCATCTAACCAAGAGTAGGGTGAATCATTGAACCGGAAACCTGGAGGGGGTTACTTCTTTAATATTATTGTTTACAACTTATAAAATTCGTTTTCTTAAAACTCAAAACAACCTACAACTTAGTTAGATTTAATTTTTTAGTTCAAATAATCAAACAAAAGGTGCAATACTAACCACATGCTCCTCGTGGATTCGATACCTGGCTTACCCTAGCTACCTAGGTTATTTAGGTTTTTGCATGACCCTAACGACAGGTCATCACCGACGAAGCACATTATAAGTTCATCAGCATACAAAATAACTCCCAAATTGTATGCGATAGATGTCCAATTGCACTCCTAAATACTAAAATGTTTGAAATTAGAATCACTATTAAATTTAATAACTTAGGTCGTCGAATAATTATCATTATGATACGGTTTATTAAAATAACTTGGTTACTGTTAAATTCAATCCCAAACACACGATCATCATGCTACCTTAACAACTATTAAAGATGTAACATCCCCCCCCCCCCCACTTTTAACATTTTTATACTTCTTCCGTCCCATTTTAGATGTCATGGGCCCACAAACACATGTTAAGAACTCTTTTATTGTATGTTGTAAAATGACAATAATATACTCAAGTTATTATTTCAAATTGATTATCTTTTGTCTTTTATGGGCAAAACTGAAAATTGCTTAGAAATGGACATTTAATTTAGGACAACAAAAGGTAAAAAAATGGACATTTAAAATAGGACGGAGGGAGTAGTATATTACATGTATATAAAAATAATATATATTTAAAATTAGAACCGAGCCGAGCTAGGCCCAATTTCCAACCTAGCCGAGCCGGCTCAGCTCAGTTTCAAACTAGGCCATATCAAGCGAGTTTGTTTCCGAACTAAATCCGAGTGAGCTCCGAGCCACGAGCTTCCTACATGCGTCCACTATTCCCATCAAATATCGTATGCAAAGGAAGAACATGCACTCACAGTAAGTTTGAGCTCAGCCTCTAATGGAGTAATGGTGACACTCTATTCTCAATTCTAGAATCATTTATAAGGAGATCCGTTAACTATGACAGTCATACAGAATAGACCCTAAACTAATTAAAACTAGTTGTTACCACCGCGCGCTTCACGGCGCGACCAAGCTGTCATTCTAAAGGTATTAACGGGATGTTACAAAACTTGTGTTACCATTACAAGCGACTTGTAAATTTGAAAAAAACATTGAGGTCCAACAAATTTGTTAAAAGGGATTGGCCGTCAAGGAAAATAAAGCGCATAACCAAGATCATCAACTACACATCTCAATCGATTTGGATCAACAACACCTTCTGGTTTTAGAGACGTTACTTCTGTTCTGAAAACCGAAGCAGGGGTGATCTGTAAACAACATAAATCATTATACTTCAAAAATATGTATAACAAATATTAAAATCATTAGAATTTGAGCAGCACTTGTTACCTGGCGTGCTTTGACAATACCATCAAGTATTTCAGATTCTAGCGAACGCGCGCAGCGCGTCTAAAATTAAGTTTTGTATCTACGTTGCAGGTAACCTCAACTAGCAATTTTTGTAGTAGTGTTGTAGCAAACAATCAGGGCAAACAACACTTGTAACCTTGTTTCTGTCCACCCTCTACAACCCTGTAACAAACCTGGAAAGAAGGCCAAGACAAAGCATCCAAGGCACACAACAGTTGAAGCATTATACATGTTAGCATTTAAAGAAAATGAAATCCATGATAGTATTAGATCACAAAGGTGCATGTTAATATCACAAAGGTGCATGTCCGTCTTACAAACAATTGTTAGTAATTAATAACAAACAATGAAACGAGTTTTTTTATCAAACCGGCCAGTGAGAGTTGTGTTAAAAGCACATTTCTTCTTACTTTGCCAGTTCATTCATAAAAACAATAAGTTTGTTCAAACACAAATCCAAAGTCTAAGCTTATTGTGGCTCAGAGTTTTTAAAGACCATGGCTGCAAGGCGGATTGAAGGCTATAACCTACCATCCACTATCCTCACTACACCATCGTCATCAACATTCAGAAAACACTTTTAACTCATCTTAAACACAACGCATGAGCAACAACATACGACACAAAACACCGTTAACTTAACGACAACACAGAACAGGGTGATGTTAAACATCGAGCAAGAACACGCGACATCAGGAATGTAGAAAGGTCGGTGACGTGTAATGTCACCGGTCTTTTCTTTTAAGAGTTGTATAGAAACAAAAGGTTGAAACTTCTCCTTAAACTTCTTCCCACATGGCTTACTCAGGTCTTTTCAAAAACTATGGTAGACCACTGGTGGCGGTGTTGCAGTCCACCAGACAAAAATGATGCTACACATGGCAACAATTTCGATGGAGAAGAATCAATCTTACATTATCAGTTGAAGACCGTCTTGAATAGGCTCATTCTCACCAGAATTGTCGCCACATGTGATAACCATCCCGCTAGTCAAACTCCCACAATTTCTGCAACCTCTTTCACTGAACACTACCAGCGGTGCCCAAATACCATAATTATAAGTCATTAGTCAAACATATAAAATTAGCTTCAATCCCTATAAAAAGCAGAGCAATTACATTATGAGAAGTATTTAACTATCAACTTATCAGCAAACTACCCACATGAGGAAAAGCTGGAATATATCATCTGAAACATGTTGAATTGGGTTTTATCCTACAAAACCCAGACAAATTAAGCAAAAGCCAGAAAACTAAGCAATAAAATTAAACCAAAACCCAGATAATAAAAACGTTGAAAACCAAAAATTGGCATAGGAATGTAGAAATTACCTTCGATATTACAGAGAAAGAAGGGGACCATTAATGCAAAATGGAAGCGTGACCGTAAGCCACCAGAGCCTTCATCTCCAACTCTAGTTGTCGACCTGCCGAGGAATCAAACACCACCACCATACTCGCCATAACCCTAACTCTTGATTGGAGTGATTCACACGCTTGACTAACGAAGCTGAAGAAGACGGCAACAAATCTGATAATGGTGTAACCGATGGGGGTGGCAGTGGGGATTTAAGAATAAAATAATAGAGAATTGGCAAGTCTGGAGCGTTGGATCAAGAATCGACGGTAGATATGAGCCGACTGTTCATAAGGGTGGACAGGTTTTGTTTATATATAGAATTTAAACTGTAATAAAGGATGGTGTATACTTTCTCATTTCTATTGGTGGCATATTATTATTTATCTTTTTGAGCAGCATGAAGCTATGAATTCTACGAAGAATTGCAATCTCTTGTCGTAGTACATCTCAAGTCTCAAGAGATTGAAACCCCCTAGACTTGTTGATTATACTTAACACCTCTAAGCCTCGTTCTAATTTTCACTAAACCCTTTTTTACTTATTGCATATCCCTTCATTAGTGATCAGTCTGTACTCGAAGAGAATCTATCAGGTATTGGGATGTGTACGCAAGGTGCTTGTAGAAAGTTCTCAACCAGAACGGGTTGTTTTCATACATGTGTCTACTTTATAGCTTCATTGACCTCCTAAACCTCCTAATTCCAGTAATTCAGTTTGTCAATGCTTTAAAGTAAGAACAAGCAACCTTCTTTAACACTCTTTGAATTGAAAAAAAAACATCAGATATCAACAATGTAAGACTCATGGTGGACCCTTTTTCAACAATCAGAAACTGAGCGTTAACTGATTGTATGGTACACGTCACTCATGCAGAGCGAATAATTACATTTTAAATCATGATTGGCCTCAATTTTGCATACAAGTTCTAATTCTGCTTCATGTAAGGACGTTGTGTTACTCTTAAGCTTTTCAACATGCATTTTATCTAGGGGAATTAGATTTTAATAACCTGAACTATTTGAAATTGACCACCGGCACCCCCAACTAAAAAATTAGCAATATATAACCTGAACTATTGACTTATTGGAATCTAGCACCCACTAACGGTTAAATCACTAACGCCGTTAGTGGGTTCGTTGACGTGGCACCGGTTCACTGATGTGGCATAATGATGTGTATTAACCTATTTAAACTAAAAACTTAAAAAAAATTCCACATCATCATCATCACCTTCATTCATAAAAAACATTTCTCTCATTTGAAGAGTTCAGTCCTCAACCACCACCAACCTCTCTCTCTGCAACCACCACAACCGTACCCCTCTCTCTCTACAACCAACCACAGTCGTACCTCTCTCTCTACAACCACCACCACGGTACCCCCCCTCTCTCTCTCTCCAACCAACCACCACCGTACCTCTCTCTCTACAACAACCACCATCGTACCTCCAATCACAACTACAAAGCTGCAACAACAAACAGGTGGGGCTAGATGTGAGGATGGATGAGGACGGAACGATTAGGTTTTTGGCTGATAGTTGTGCCTCACCCTTCGATTCAACTTATTGGATTTGTTGATAGGTTTTGGATTATTGGGGCTTTAGGTTTTCATAGTGATTATTGAAGTTTAATAATCCGCCTCACCCTTCGATTCTTCAATCATGGTTGTAGAGAGAGAGAGAGGTACGTTGGATTTTTTTAGAGAGAGAGAGATATGGCTGTGAAGGTTGGTTTGGGGAGGATGATGTTTGGCAGGGATAAGATGGAGAGGAAGAGAAGCATATGTGGATTTTTTTTTAATTTTAGGTTTTTAGTTTAAATAATATAATACACATCAACATGTGACTAGTTTAAATGAGGGCCCCACCATCATGCCAACTAAGCAAATCATGCCATATCAGCAACCAAACTAACGACGTCAGTTAAGTGGGTGCTAGATTCCAATAAGTCAATAGTTCAGGTTATATACGACCAATTTTTTAGTTGGGGGTGCAAGTGGTCAATTTCAAATAGTTCAGGTTATTAAAATCCAATTCACCTTTTATCTATATCTTTATTTAGAAAACCAATCATATTACTAGTTAAAAGAAAGAACTGAGACATATGTACTGGGCAAATCTCTATTTGCTACATCAACTTCTGGGCAGTCCTTCTGAACTGTGAAAATAACAAAGTTTACAATAACAACAAAAATGAAACCGGTATTTATGTTTTTATGTTTTATTATTTACATACTAACCTTTGCTCCAATTTTTTTCGGTATTTTCTTTATAAGGTTAAATCATTTTGATTATTTCTAATTGAAACATAAGTTAAAGCTATAAGTTGCTTTAGATTCTTATAATGCAAGTAAAGAAATTTTGTGTAGCATGATTAATTTGGAAATTTTGTGTAGCATGATTAATTTGGACTCTGTATGGATATTCATTAATTACCAACTATTACTCTTTTGTTTTCTATTTTCTAAATATTATTAGTTTAAACTGTTTTTATTGCTCTTCCCAATATATTTGTTTCGTTTTTGTTTTGTTAGGGGGGACGGGGCACTACCAGAATTGGTCACGGGTATCCCACTACCAGCACGGTAACACCGCCGCCACTCATGCTGATAGTGGTCCCGTGAACCAAACTCGGGTTCTAGTTACCGTGCTGGTAACGAATGTGAAGCACAAACTTTCACACCTTTCACACAATTCAATGAATAAAAATGATTAAAAAATGGGTTCTGTTATAAAAACATAACCATCACCACCGTTCTTCTTGTTCCCAACAACCACCGCCACCGTTCTTCTTCTTCACAAAAAGGGATTTCACGGGGTGCGGCCAGATGATGTTGAAGAAAAAAGGAGAAGAATCAGATGAAGAAGAAGATATTTTAGAGCATTTCTTTGACTTTGACCACCATCCTCACAAAAAATGGAGAAGAATCGTATGGAGAAGAAACACACTGTGTGAAAGATATTTTGGATTTTGGGAAAGATCATGACTTTTAACCACACCTACACATGTGAATGATATTTTGCCATGTGCCTGTGTATGCTAAACGTGGCAACAATGTAGCTACAACATGTATAGATTTAGTAAATGTGACAACAAAATAATAATATACCACTGTACAACAACTCAATGCATAGGGTATAAAAAGTAATGCACCACCAAGTTGCTAAATGTATTATATAATTTAGAGCATTTCTTTGACTTTGACCACCATCCTCACAAAAAATGGAGAAAAATCGTATGGAGAAGAAACACACTGTGTGAAAGATATTTTGGATTTTGGGAAAGATCATGACTTTTAACCACACCTACACATGTGAATGATATTTTGTCATGTGCCTGTGTATGCTAAACGTGGCAACAATGTAGCTACAACATGTATAGATTTAGTAAATGTGACAACAAAATAATAATATACCACTGTACAACAACTCAATGCATAGGGTATAAAAAGTAATGCACCACCAAGTTGCTAAATGTATTATACTAGATTGCGCCCCCCGCGCGTTGCGGCGGGGGAATCTAGCAATCGTGATTCGTTAACAGGTGATTGGATATTATATATCGGCCGTCTACCTGGCAGTATAGAATTTGATTACATGCTTCGATAGGTAACATTAACATCCTGAGTTGTGTACAAAAATAGGTCTATCATAACCTAGCTTTACAAAAGAAGATTTTGATAGTTTTAGTGAACTTGTCAATATAGCATGCTTCACAAATGAGTCATAACCCAAAACAAAAGATGACAAACCAAAGACCCTATCAACATGTATGGAATTCAAAAGGTTGCCACTATAAATAAAATCTCGAAGATTCTGTTGTATATATGTCTTTGCATTTTATATTACCAGGTAAGCACCAGGATTTCCATGTTCAGGAACACTATACACATCCATTCAAAGACTGCTAGCATTGTAAAAGCATATGCAGAACAACTCAAAACACATGAACCTTTTAAAATACATCATAGAACATTAAAACCATCCAACGTATGAGCTAGAACCATTGTCAATGGGTCCAACAATGCACTAAACATTCAACAACCTAATCTAGTATTACCATTATAAATCTTAAATGTTCTAACTTCCTAAATTACAAACAATGAGAAGAAACTGAATAGCATCATACAAAGTATACAATGCTAAAATAATTGTGCTAAAGTTACCTAAAACAACATAATATGCAATGCCAATTTAATACCTTTGTTTAGATGGTCTCATCTCCAATTGATTTACCTGTGTGAACAGAAACATAAAAAAGAGAGTTGAACCTTCTTAGCATACAAAAGCTGTTGTCAACAAAATTGCACACATTAATAAAATTGTAACCACCAAAATCATCTATTGTAGTCACAAACCGATAAAATGGATGTGCAGGTTAAGATACGGGTGGTGGTTTTGTAATAGCATCTCAAAACTTTAAATTACATTAACTAATTTATGAAAAAAGTATGAGACATATCCAGGTTTTCAGTACATGAAGGCAAAATATGTCAAGCGAGTAACGGGTCAACACTTTTAGCCAATGAACCTACCAAGCTATTGTTAGTCAAATACCGACACATAATCAAGCAATGCCCCTTTATGTCCGTTGCAGACCAACACCTTAAAAGGATTTAAATTAACAAAAGAACATTAGTAAATATTATAACTCTTGCAAGGGCTTTTAAATGTGTGCCGGTTGAAGCTCAGGAGACCACACAAAGACCAGTTAGAAAGAGAGTCAAGAGCCATCATCGCTTCAACGGCGGCGACAATCGCCATTCTAGTACCCGGATAAAACCGCATCTAAGTTACATACCAGCTTCAGGGCATATGTGCTGAATGCTTCCAGAAAATTCAATCCATATGTACAGGTACACGTACAATTGCAATAACAACATCAAACATAAAAAACACATAAAAATCAATAATCACAACAATAATCATAACCAAACCTCTGCTCCAAATAGTACTTGTACACCTACGATTGCTGGATAAATATATATCACCGGTTTAAGACTCGCAAAACCCAAGCTTACAGCTAAATAACACATGCATACCTGAATCAGTTGGCAGGCGCTTGATGGAACCCTAGCCTATTTCTTCGGAACCGTTCCATTGTTGCATCACCATCACTGCCGTCGAATAACCAGCAACATCCTGACCACTACTACACTTTCTAGTAATCAAACCTTCGACCACGGCTCTACGGACTGTAATCTCATCACTGACGTCTCCAATCTACGGGAATATGAATACGAAATGGTCATAAAAATTAGAAATGTCAAATGAATAAACACTAAGAAGTGCAGCTAGAGTTCTAAACTTGTAAAACCAAACCCAGAAACTAAAAACGTATAGAATAAAGCTAAAACTTCATAAGATAACAATTTAAAAAAATAATTTCTATATTTTAGACCACATTTCACCACAGCAGAGAAAAGGTATATATTTTTAGTTACCCAAATCAAAAAATACAACAGCCCTAACAACCTATTTCACAATTTATTAAATCCAACGACACAAAGCCCCAATCTCTTAACAGCATTCCTCAAATAGGAAAAAAAATTGGTGGGAGGACAGCCTTAAATTTGCTACATACAGACATTAACACTAACGTAAGTGATTAACTTATGGATATTGTTGGGATAGCGGCGCCATACCAGTAGCAAAGGAACCACAAACCAATAAATTTCCGGTTTTTGAACATGACCTCTTTTATATATTCTCCAACTTTTGTAGTTCAATTCAAACCTTTTTGTAAAGGTTTCCGAGAATCAAATTCTACACACTTAAGTACTGCTCATTAACTTGTTGTAGAACAATAAAAGCAGCACATGAGAAAATAGAATATGATCCTTTACCTATGCCTTATGCCTAATGCCTAATGCATAATGCTAATGCCCATTAGCCTAATAAACAAACATGACATATTTATTTAAGCTTTAATTATATCATATGGGTTATGATCACAATACAGATCTGAAACCGAAAACAAACTAATAAATAATACAACAAATCTGACAACGTATAGTCCCAATCAATTAAAATAAAACATAAAAACCGTAGATCTGGTAAAAAGAATGAGGAATAATACTTGAACTCCGACAGTAAAGTTCCCAACAGTTGTTGTTCTTGTCGTTCCTGTTTTTGTTTCACCGTCACCAGCTGTAGAAGGCGATGAAGAGAGAGTGGGTTTCTAGAAAGAACCATGTAACTGACCTTCGTAAGCTGGCCGACACTTCGCCGGACTCCTCGACACCTCCCTAATACCGTCATCTGGGAGGAAGAGGTGGGTGACGGTGGTTGGTAACGTCGTGGTGGTGTGTATGTGGATGTGGTGGTTATCGGTAGTTGTGGTGAATTTTTGGAGAGAGATAGTAGAGAAGCTGTGGGTTTTAATCAGAAAAAGAAAATGGTTAGGTGAGGGAGGAGTTTAAAAGATAAAGAAGAGTATGGGTGACACAAAACCAGCAAATGGGTTTCATAAAACCACCGGTACAATCTTTAAAACATAAGGTACAACTTAGAAATGCACAAAATCTTTGGTAAATAGAAGTATATAAATAATTATTATTATTATTATATATGAAAATAATTGATTTTTGATAAATAGAGGTTATTAATACATTGCATAATAAGCATCTTTTATTAATCAAAATTTTTAATTAATTTTATTTAAAAAATAGAAAAAAAAACATTTCACTGAAGTGAATCAGTGGAGTGCTGCCTTCAAAAAAGTGTTTCAGTGAAGGAAATCAATGAAGTGATGTGGCAGTGCAGGATTGGTAGAAATCAGTGAAGTGAAAACATGTTCAGTGGAGCACCCCTTGTGCCCTTAGGTACCAAACGTCTTTGAAGGGAACAACATTTAAGCATGGATGTTAGGAATCTCATTTGGGTTAGATACACGATGTTAAGAAGCTTCGATGTCATATATTTATGTACACTTTGGATGCTACCAAGCCATAGGTATTCTATATATTTTGAACGCTAGAAAGCAATAACTTTAGCTATAGTTTTTTTTTTGCGTACTCTAGAAGCTGAACTTCACTTTACTTTACTTTACTTTACTTTTGTGTATGTGTATAGCTATTGTAGTATTTTGCACTGTTGAAGCCATGCCGCAACGCGCGCAGAAAGAAAGGTTGGTGATCGTCTACATCACCTGGCCTTTCTTAGTTTGTACTGACACGTCTCTTTGCTTTTTTCCTTCTTTTTTCTACTGTTAAATACTTTTCATCCCTTCTCTCTTTCTTTCTTTCTTCATCTTCTTCGTTTTCTATTTTGCAGGTCTACTAGTTTGCCATTCGTCGTTGAGGTATCGTTGATTCTTACATGTTTGTCTTCCTGTTAGTTTATCCGCTTTTATTCTTTGTCGATTTGCATGCGTTCCTTTTTTTCAATCTTTGCTTCATGCATGTTGGTTTTTCGGGTGTGATTTCCTGTTTGAATTCTGTTATAGTGGTTGTCTCTTCCTTTTTTCTGCTATTTGTTTTTTGGCGTTGTTGTCATGTGCATGCCAGGTGTTTGTGATATTGCCGTTTTATTTGAGGAATGAGGATCATGTATAGTTGAAAAATATATTTTGATAAAAAAAAGTAAAATTATATTTGAGTATTCGTTCGTTCAAGAGACTTAGCTACATGTATGCTAATGACATGTATGTTTGGCAAAACTAGCTGGTGGCTGGTAGCTGCAAGCTGGTAGCTAGTAGCTGCAAGCTGTTAGCTGGTAGCCGGAAGCTTTTTAAATATATTTTGGTGTTTGGCAGAGACGCAGAGTAGCTGGAGCTTTTAATTAAATGTATAAAATAACTAAAATAGGCATAATTAAAAGCTTGTAGCTAGTAGAGCTTTTTCTTAAAAGCTACTACTAGTAGCTTTTCCCTATAGAGCAACTCCAACCTAAAAGCTTCCAGCTCCTTCAACCAAACAAGACTTTTTATTGAGTGGGAGCTTTTGCTTAAAAGCTTGAAGCTTGAAGCTCCTAAAAGCTCTTAAAAGCTCCTTGTCAAACATACATGTCTTTTTTCCAGTCATTAAGAAAAAAGATTTTATCATTGCATATAAATAAACTGAACAAAGAAAATAATGTTGAATACTTTGAGGGGCTGTAAATTTAGGTGCTAAATTGGGGCACACACCATATGTGATCCATTTCAAGCTTGAGTTTAGTATGTAGTTTTATAGATCTAGACAAATGAGATGCTAACTCAACATGCATTATACTCTTCATAATGTTCAACTGTTCCCACATGTGCTCTATTGTCTTCAAAATTACATTCCTAATAAAAAAAGGGAAATTGGATTGTATCGCACTCAACTATTTGTTATTGGCCGATAACGCACTGAACTATAAAATTGATCACCAACGCACTGAACTTTAAACCTCTTGGATTCTGTCACACTAAGGCTGTGTTTGACAAGGTCCAAATGGAAGAATCCATATGTGTTAATTGTATTAAATTGTCACTAAGTAATCGTTTTAAACCTCTTTATCACTAAGTAATCGTTTTAAACCTCTTTATCACTAAGTAATCGTTTTAGTGGTTCTGGACATGGTCAAACACAGCCATAGTGTGACACAATCCAAGAGGTTTAAAGTTCAGTGCGTTGGTGATCATTTTTATAGTTCAGTGCGTTATCGGCCAATCCCAAATAGTTAAGTGCGATACAATCCAATTTCCCATAAAAAAAATCATACTAAACCTCAGTGACGTATTTGTCTCAAATTGGTAATCTTTCAACTACTCGAAATGATGACTGGCAAATGGGTCAATGCAAATGGGTTGTAAACAGGTTGACCAAGGTGCAAATGGGTCAAATGGATTATGTGGTTATTTATATTAATCAGTCATAGGAATAATCAATCACTGCCATTAGTTTATGCGTTTGACAGGAAGATGTAGAATATTAAATCTGGTAGCTGCATTTCTCAGGCACATAGGAGAAGTCATGTAACAGTCAAAGAGTGACAATTTCATCCTGATGACAATAACTAAGAAGAATAAATAATATACTTTGAATATATTGTCTTACCATTCTAATAATGTAAAAAAAACAATAGCATGGTATGATTCGTGAATAATAGTAGAATATGTTTTCATGATAGAATTGGTCTGTGTTTTAACGTAACTTTTGTTCGGAAACAAGTCGTGTCAATTTAAAGGGAATAAATTCGAGTTAGTTTAAGTTTTGACGTCGCCGCCGCAACGCGCGGCGGGTCAAAATACTAGTATATATTCTAATTAGCAAGTTTTTTTCTTGTACTTTATGCATAAGTTATTGTAAGTTATTATTTAACTCCGTTAAGTTACTATTTACCTTAATGGAGTTACTATTCAACTCCGTTAAGCTACTATTTAACTCCGTTAAGTTACTATTTACCTTAACGGAGTTACTATTTATTTCCGCTAAGTTACTATTTAACTCTGTTTTTTTTTTATTTTTTTTACTCAACTCCGTCAAGTACTATTCAACTCCGCCAACTTAACGGAGTTACGTAGTAAACTTAACGGAGTTACATAGTAAACTTAACGGAGTTACACAGTAAACTTAACGGAGTACCGAGAACGGTTCGGCAACGCGTTACTATTCAACGTAACTTAACGGAGTTACATAGTAAAATTAATGGACTTACATAGTAAACTTAACGAAGTAGCGATAACGGTTCGTCAACGTGTTACTATTCAACTCCGTTAATATTAACTTAACGATAGTAACTTAACGGCGTTACTACTCAACTCCGTTTACTTTCCGCCTTTTCGCTCCGCATGTATACAATGGTCGTTGCATGTTGTAACCCGCCGCGCGAACGCAACGCCCGAGGGTCTCATTGCTAGTTTTATCTAATTTACATTTGGTAAATTCACTGCATGTCTACTATTATTTTTATTCTTTCACGTATTAAACTTTAAACTAGTTGTTTAAATATTCATCATGACAGTAAAATTTAAGTAAAACAATCAATATTAGGAAAAACTACTAAGATAAAGACATC
This sequence comes from Ambrosia x helenae, assembly GCA_030844895.1. Taxonomy (NCBI): domain Eukaryota; kingdom Viridiplantae; phylum Streptophyta; class Magnoliopsida; order Asterales; family Asteraceae; genus Ambrosia; species Ambrosia x helenae. The sequence continues at coordinate 7,230 of JAUTDX010007467.1, read as the reverse complement.
AATTACTTCTATTTAACATGACTCACACCCCATTTAATTATGTTCTTAAAATATTTTTCAGGGTATACATGTTTGTACTTGTTTTTTTTTTCCTGAAAGGTATAGATTAACTGGAAACCCACTAAATACTCCAACCCTTTTTAAAACGGGGTAGCCACCCGAGTTCGCATGAGGGGAGTACGCATTGGCAAAGCCTTGCCTCTACCTCTGTAAGTGAGAATAAAATCTTGCCCACAGCCAGGCTCGAACTCGGAACTCTAGGACAGGAACCCCGAAGGGAAAACCTTCTCACCTCCCCTCAAACCAATTGGTCTGTAGATAATTGGCATGTTTGTACTTGTTAGTTGTTGATACCTTTTGGCTTATCCTTTTGGCATTCTAAATCACAAACTAAATCATTTATACTACCATCATCGATTATGTAGACCTTTCGCAATGGATCAGGCCAAGTACCCCTCTCTACGTCATCCCTGCCTGACGACTGCCACATAAAGGGTTCTGGGTTTTATACACCCCATGACATCACATTTTGTGGGTGTGACATCACATTCTGGGGTATGTGGCAGCTTCTTATTGGTGTGTGATGTGGACTAGAGTGTATCATTCCTGATTAAGGGGTGTATGGTTTCCTAAATTCCCACTAAAAAACGCTTATTCTCTATCCATCAACTCTCACAAAAGTTGCTCCCACGACAGTCTACAGGCACAGACCACATGCTATCTCTCTTCTAGCCACATGAGCTGCCCCTCCTTTCACGTCTGCCATCCATAGCTCCAAAAACCAACCACTGTATCCTCTTAGCTTCAGTTAAATTCTTCTTTTTCTATTAAACTCCCAACCTCTTCAAAACCAAGCATCTGAGCTAACCTTATATACGATTCCAACCTGTATTTGGGTATAAAAAATCATCCTCGTACTCACGTATAAAGATGAAAAAATCATATTGATTCCTAACTGTTGAAAATACATAATACTGTTAATTCAATGTTAAACAGGCCTGTTGTTATTGGGCTTATCTTTGTTGTTAGTGTTATTGGGCTTATTTTCAGGTATAAACAATGATGGGCTTGTTAACTCAGTGGGCTTATCAACTCGTGAGAGATTACAACCGTTGGATCAATGTTTACGAAATCTGTTCTTGGCCGTTGGATGAGATATTTTAGGGTTGAGCTATAAATAGCTTCATCTCTGTATTGTTTATTCATTCAGTTATTATTTTCTTTCTCTTTGATCTCTGTATTAGGGTTTCTCTCTGGTTCTGTATCATCTGCTTACATTCGTAAGTGTTTGTATTCTTTTATCATCTGCTGATCTGTGTGATCAGCAGAAGACGTTGTATTGTTTGATTTGATTTAGTCTCAGTAATTGCTGAGACTATTGGGTATTTGGGGGGCACTGATTTGGGTTGGTTTAAATAAGATTTTGTCACCTTTTTCAGTCGCTATATCCTTGTGTTCTTGTGTTGATTCTTTATGGTTGAATGTTTATGTTGTTTGTATCGAGAAACCCTAAATTTCTACATGGTATCAGAGCCCTAGGCTCTTGATTCTGATCTTTTCTTGTTCTTATTCCGCTGTTTGTCTTTATATCTTAGATCTGATCTAAATAATAGATCAGTATCTTGTCTGTTCTCATAATAGATCTGGTCTTTTAAATAGATCTTGTCTATTATTGTTTAGTCTGTATTTCTTAGATCTAGGGTTCCTGAGGTCAACTATTGTTGATCACCTTGGAGAATCATCTTGGTGAGTACTTGGATTGGAAGCTGGCACTCTGGTTTGGATCTTGCTTCTGGAGTTTGTACTGATTGCTCTCTGGTCGTGTAACCCTAAGTGAAGGTTACAGACTACGAGTTCTGGTGAGATCGTTCTTGTCTTATCTTGTGTCTAGGGCAAAGGCCGGGTTAGGAGGACGGAATTGTGCCAACTACTTGGTGTCCTGTGTGTTCTCTTATTATCTGTTATTGTGTTGATTGATTACTTGCTTTACATTACTATATATATCTACTTAGTTATCAAAAGAGCTCCTGTGTTAAGATCTGCGTGGGCACCTATGAGTGATGAACCCATGATCTGAACACTGACACAGCTTCGCTCTCTAGGGTTATTATCTGTTTTGATATCTGGTTCTTGTCTCTTGTCTGTTTGTTACTTGTTTTCTGTGTGATCTGTGTGTATAATGGGTGATAATGTGAACCCTAATGGTGGTGGTGGGACTGTCATCAACACTGGAGGTGGTGGTGACCCACTCCCACCCCCAATACTCTAATTAGCAAGTTAGACATTGGTGATCCTCTGTACATTCATCCTAGTGATACTAGTACCTTGTCTATTATCACTATCAAGTTGAAAGGTACAGAGAATTATTCTGTATGGGCTAGCTCCATGAAGCTTGCTCTTGAAGCCAAGAATAAGTATGGCTTCATTGATGGTTCCACTGTTAGGTCTGTTGATGATGATGTCCTAGGAAAACAGTGGGACAGATGTAATTCTGTGGTGTTAACTTGGTTGCTTAATCTGTAAGTGAAGAATTGTTTCTAGGGCAGGTGTTTTCTAAGTTAGCTAGAGATGTCTGGTTAGATCTTAAGGAAACATATGATAAGGTTGATGGGTCAGTGGTTTTTAACTTGTATCAGAAGATTAACTCTATAACACAAAATGGAAGTAGTGTTTCTGAATATTACCATAAACTGAATACTATGTGGAAGCATTTGGACTCTATAGTTCAATTGCCTTCCTGCTCATGTGCTGCTTCAAATAAGTTCAATGATTTTAATAGTTTAATAAAATTGATGCAGTTTCTTATGGGTTTAGATGAAATATATCAACCTGTTAGAACTAATCTTCTGATGCAAGACCCACTGCCTACTGTGAAGACTGCCTTCTCCATTGTATCTAGAGAGGAGTCTCACAGGACCTCTAGTTCTGGTACCAAAAGTACTAATGTATCTTTTGTTGCCAAAACTTCTCAGTCCTTTGATCCCAGGAAAAGGACTAATAGAGGTCCTAATCCTAATCTGAAGTGTAACCACTGCAATAAACTTGGTCACACTGCAGATAGATGTTTTGAATTGGTTGGATATCCTCCTGGTTTCAAAAGGTTGGTTCAGGTCAGCCTAATAGACCTAACATCCTGGAGGAACTGGAGGGAGATCTAATCAGTCCAGTAGTGGTTCTGCTAATATGTCTTCTAGTGCTTCTGTTCCATTTACTTCTGAACAGATAAGCAAACTGATGAGTCTTATAGGAGACAAGGTTGGAAATGACACTGCTCAGTCTAATAATGTAGGAGGTAATGTAGTGCATGGTTTTTCCAGTGCTTCTGTTTTAAATAAATTGAGCAGTGTGTTTGAAAATTTTTCTAGTTCTTCCAACCTTCTTAAAACTGCACTTCTCCTAAAGTGGATCATGGACTCAGGTGAACCCAGCATATGGTTGGAACAGATGAGTACATGATTAACTGGGTAGATGTATCACAGTATGATGTTACTGTGAAACATCCCAATGGGTCAAGTGCTAAGGTCATGAAGATAGGAGACATCAAGTTAGGAAATAGTATTATCCTAACTGATGTATTCTATATTCCTGACTACTGTGTGAATCTTGTTTCTGTAAGTAAGTTATCCAAGGATAACAAGTTGAGTTGTTGTTTGATGATCATGCTTGTTATGTCCAGGATTCCAAGTCCAAGAGAATCCTGGAGACTGGTAAAGAGCATGATGGTTTATACTTTATAGGTTCCAAAGTGAGTAACTATTCTGTATGTTTTAATAGTTCTAATTGTGTAAATCTATGGCACAGTAGGTTAGGACACCCTTCTGACCAAGTTCTAGCTGTGTTAAAAGGTAGTCTAAATGTTGAAACAACTCAGTCTAGTCCTTGTGAAAACATGTCATAAAGCTAAGCAAGTTAGAGTTCCTTTTCCTTTAAGTGAACATAAAACTAAAGAGGTAGGTGAGTTAGTTCATCTAGATGTATGGGGTCCTTACAGGGTAACCAGTAAGGAAGGTTTCAAATATTTCTTAAACATTGTAGATGATTTTTCTAGATCAGTATGGGTCTATTTACTTAAAGGGAAAAATGAGGTTTTTGAGAATATTGTTATATTTTATGAACTGGTTAAAACACAGTTTAAAAAGAGTATTAAGATTTTCAGAAGTGATAATGGTACAGAATTTGTAAATAAACAGATGTCTAGTTTTTGTAATTCAAAAGGGATTATGCACCAAACATCTTGTGTGCATACTCCTCAACAAAATGGAGTTGTGGAAAGAAAACATAGACACCTGTTGAACATAGCTAGAGCCTTGTTATTTCAAAGTAGTGTGCCATTAAATTTCTGGTCTGAATGTGTATTAACTGCTGCCTATTTGATTAACAGGCTTCCCTCTTCTGTTCCTAAATGGTGTGAGTCCTTATGAGAAAATATATGGGTTCCCCCCAATTATTAGTCACCTTAGGAATTTTGGATGCTTGTGTTTTAAAACAGTTTTAGATGAAAAAGATAAGTTGTTAAGTAAAGCTGATAAATGTGTTTTAGTTGGATATTCAGTTTTCAAAAAGGGTTATAAACTTTGGAATTTGGAAATAAAACAGTTTGAGTTTTCAAGGGATGTAAAATTCTATGAAAATATATTTCCTTTTAAAACTGAAACTGGAAAACTTGAATACAAAACTTTAAATCATTTAAATTTCTTTGATCTTTTGATGACACAAGCATTGAATTATAATTAATAATAATAATAATAATGATAATAATGTTCCCAATGATGAAGGGGAACCAGTGTTGCTCATGAACACTCCCCTGAAGAGGGATTAGATGACTCTTTTAGAGCCACAAGTGAGGTAGATCTTCATGATCAGCCACCTAGTGGCTCAGGTTTAAGAGGGACTGATTCCTCTAATAGGGTAGAGGGTTCAAATGATGAGAACTGTACTCCTGAGGGACATAGAATTCAAACTAGAAGGTCTGATAGAAATAGTGTTTTACCAAAAAGGTTTGATGACTATGTTGTAGAGGGTAAGGTCAAATATGGTGTAGAAAAAGTGGTCAAACTACTCTGTTTTATCTTCTGAAAACTATTGTTTTGTGTCTAGTCTTAATAAAACCATTGAGCCTAGTAGTTATTCAGAAGCCTCTAAAGATCCTAGATGGATAGAGGCTATGAATGATGAAATGGAGGACCTGCATAGCAACCAAACATGGTTTTGACTGATCTTCCTAAAGACAGAAAACCTATTGGTTGCAAGTGGGTTTACAAGGTTAAATATAAATCAAATGGTGAGGTTGAGAGGTTTAGGCCAGGCTTGTGGCCAAAGGCTACAATCAAAGAGAAGGTCTTGATTTTGGGGAGACCTTCTCACCAGTAGTCAAAATGGTTACTGTAAGATGTATGATTAGTTTGGCTGTTCAAAATTCATGGCCTTTATACCAACTTGACATTAACAATGCATTTCTTTATGGGTCAATAGATGAGGATGTATATATGACTTTACCTGAAGGTTACTATTCTAAAAATGAAACCAAAGTATGCAAACTAGTAAAGTCTTTATATGGCCTCAAACAGGCTCCTAGGAAATGGAATGAAAAACTAACTAAAGTGTTAGTTGATATGGGTTTCAAACAAAGTATTTGTGATTATTCATTGTTTGTTAAATCTGTTGGAAGTATGTTTGTTGCATTACTTGTTTATGTAGATGATATTGTCATCACTGGAAATGATGAAAATGAGATTAATAATTGTAAAAATCTGCTTAAAACAAGTTTTAAAATTAAAGATTTAGGAAAACTTAAATACTCCTTGGTATTGAAGTTTTATATGATAAAGGAGAGGTTTGTTTAACTCAGAGAAAGTATTGCTTAGAATTATTAAATGAATTTGGGTATTTAGGGTGTAAACCTATTAATACCTCCAATAGAGCAAAGTTACATAGTTTCAGCAAAGGATTCAAAACAGAGTCCTTTACTGGAAAATGTAACTGGATATCAGAAGTTGATAGGAAAACTGATTTACCTATCACTTACACGACCTGATATCAGCTATAGTGTTCAGTTTCTAAGCCAATTTATGCATAAGCCTACTAAGTGTCACCAGCAAATAGCTTTAAGGTTGTTGAGATACTTAAAGCTATCACCTGGTAAAGGAATTGTATTTAAGAAATCTGATGTGTTTGAACTTAGAGGCTATGTGGATGCTGATTGGGCTAAGTGCCTGGTCACCAGGAAATCAGTCACTGGATTTGGTATTTTTCTGGGCAACTGTCTGGTTTCCTGGAAGAGTAAGAAGCAGAATACCATTGCTCGGTCTTCTGCTGAAGCCGAGTACAGGGCTATGTGCTCAGCTACTTGTGAATTAATTTGGCTAAAAAAATTTACTAGGTGAATTACAAGTTACTTGTAATATGCCAGTAGATCTTTTTAGTGATAGCAAAGCTGCTATATCAATTGCAGCTAATCCAGTCTTTCATGACAGAACTAAACACTTCGAAATAGATCTTCACTTTATTAGAGAGAAGATCTCTGATGGTGTTATTAGAACTGTAAAGGTTACATCAGATCAGCAAGTTGCTGATATATTTACTAAGGGCTGAATGTTGTTCAGCATATTGTTTTGTGCTCTAAACTGGGCATGAAAGATTTGTTTAACATTTGAATTATGAGGGGGGTGTTGAAAATACATAATACAGTTAATTCAATGTTAAACGGGCCTGTTGTTATTGGGCTTATCTTTGTTGTTAGTGTTATTGGGCTTATTTTCAGGTATAACAATGATGGGTTGTAACTCAGTGGGTTATCAACTCGTGAGAGATTACAACCGTTGGATCAATTGTTTACGAAATCTGTTCTCTGGCCGTTTGATGAGATATTTTAGGGTTGAGCTATAAATAGCTTCATCTCTGTATTGTTTATTCATTCAGTTATTATTTTCTTTCTCTTGATCTCTGTATTAGGGTTCTCTCTGGTTCTGTATCATCTGCTTACATTCGTAAGTGTTTGTATTCTTTTATCATCTGACTGATCTGTGTGATCAGCAGAAGACTTGTATTGTTTGATTTGATTTAGTCTCAGTTAATTGCTGAGACTATTGGGTATTTGGGGGGCACTGATTTGGGTTGGTTTAAATAAGATTTTGTCACCTTTTTCAGTCGCTATATCCTGTGTTCTTCTGTGTTGATTCTTTATGGTTGAATGTTTATGTTGTTTGTATCGAGAAACCCTAAATTTCTACA